>SJYQ01001941.1:257231-272924 GCA_006410935.1 Redunca redunca
GTACTTGGATGCAATCTCAAAAACGACAGAATGATCTCTGTTCATTTCCAAGGCAAACCATTCAATATCACAGTAATCCAAGTCTATGCCCCAACCAGTAACACTGAAGAAGCCGAAGTTGAATGGTTCTATTAAGACTTACAAGACCTTTTATAGCTAACACCCAAAAAAGATGTCCTTTTTATTATAGGGGACTGGAATGCAAAAGTAGGAAGTCAAGAAACACCTGGAGTAACAGGCAAATTTGGCCTTGGAATGCGGAATGAAGCAGGGCAAAGACTAATAGAGTTTTGCCAAGAAAATGCACTGATCATAGCAAACACCCTCTTCCAACAACACAAGAGAAAACTCTACACATGGACATCACCAGATGGTCAACACTGAAATCAGATTGATTATATTCTTTGCAGCCAAAGATGGAGAAGCTCTATACAGTCAGCAAAAACAAGACCAGGAGCTGACTGTGGCTCAGATCATGAACTCCTTATTACCAAATTCAGAATTAAATTGAAGAAAGTAGGGAAAACCACTAGACCATTCAGGTATGACCTAAATTGAATCCCTTATGATAATACGGTGGAAGTGAGAGATAGATTTAAGGGCTTAGATCTGATAGACAGAGTGCCTGATGAACTATGGAATGAGGTTCATGACATTGTACAGGAGACAGGGATCAAGACCATCCCCGTGGAAAAGAAATGCAAAAAAGCAAAATGGGTGTCTGAGGAGGCCTTACAAATAGCTTTGAAAAGAAGAGGAGCAAAAAGCAAAGGAGAAAAGGAAAGATATAAGCATCTGAATGAAGAGTTCCAAAGAATAACAAGAAGACATAAGATAACCTTTCTCCATGATCAATGCAAAGAAATAGAGGGAAACAACAGAATGGGAAAGACTAGAGATCTCGTCAAGAAAATTAGAGATACCAAGGGAACATTTCATGCAAAGATGGGCTCAATAAAGGACATAAATCGTATAGACCTAATAGAAGCAGAAGATATTAAGAAGAGGTGGCAAGAATACACAGAACTGTACAAAGAAGATCTTCACGACCCAGATAATCATGATGGTGTGATCACTCATCTAGAGCCAGACATCCTGGAATGTGAAGTCCAGTGGGCCTTAGGAAGCATCACTACAAACAAAGCTAGTGGAGGTGATGGAATTCCAGTTGAGCTGTTTCAAATCCTGAAAGATGATGCTGTGAAAGTACTGCACTCAATATGCCAGCAAATTTTGAAAACTCCACAGTGGCCACAGGACTGGAAAAGGTCACTTTTCATTCCAATCTCAAAGAAAGGTAATGCCAAAGAATGCCCCAACTACCACACAATTGCACTCATCTCACATGCTAAATTGCACTCATCTCACATGCTAGTAGAGTAATGCTCAAAATTCTCCAAGCCAGGCTTCAGCAATACGTGAACTGTGAACTCCCCTGATGTTCAAGCTGGTTTTAGAAAAGGCAGAGGAACCAGAAATCAAATTACCAACATCCACTAGATCATCGAAAAAGCAAGAGAGTTCCAGAAAAACATCTATTTCTACTTTATTGACTATGCTAAAGCCTTTGACTGTGTGGATCACAATAAAGTGTGGAAGATTCTGAAAGTGATGGGAATACCAGACCACCTGACCTGCCTCTTGAGAAATCTGTATGCAAGTCAGGAATCAAGCGTTAGCACTGGACCTGGAACAACAGACTGGTTCCAAATAGGAAAAGGAGTACATCAAGGCTGCATATCGTCACCCTGCTTATTTAACTTATATGCAGAGTACATCATGAGAAACGCTGCACTGGAATAAACACAAGCTGGAATCAAGATTGCCAGGAGAAGTATCAATCACCTCAAATATGCAGATGACACCACCCTTATGGCAGAAAGTGAAGAGGAACAAAAAAGCCTCTTGATGAAAGTGAAAGTGGAGAGTGAAAACGTTGGCTTAAAGCTCAACATTCAGAAAACGAAGATCATGGCATCTGGTCCCATCACTTCATGGGAAATAGATAGGGAAATAGTGGAAACAGTGTCAGACTTTATTTTTCTGGGGTTCAAAATCACTGCAATGGTGATTGCAGCCTTGACATGAATAGACGCTTACTCCTTGGAAGAAATGTTATGACCAACCTAGATGGTATATTCAAAAGCAAAGACATTATTTTGCCAACTAAGGTCTGTCTAGTCAAGGCTATGGTTTTTTCTGTGGTCATGTATAGATGTGAGTGTTGGACTGTGAAGACGGCTGAGCACCAAAGAATTGATGCTTTTGACTGTGGTGTTGGAGAAGACTCTTGAGAGTCCCTTGGACTGCAAAGAGGTCCAATCAATGCATTCTGAAGGAGATCAGCCCTGGGATTTCTTTGGAAGGAAAGATGCTAAATCTGAAACTCCAGTACTTTGGCCACCTCATGCAAAGAGTTGACTCATTGGAAAAGACTCTGATGCTGGGAGGGATTGGGGGCAGGAGAAGAAGGGGACGACCGAGGATGAGATGGCTGGATAGCATCACGGACTCGATGGACGTGGGTCTGAGTGAACTCCGGGAGTTGGTGATGGACAGGGAGGCCTAGCGTGCTGTGATTCATGGGGTCGCAAAGAGTCGGACACGACTGAGCAACTGAACTGAAGTAAACTGAATTTCTTTCTTATGTCTCTTACTAGTAAGGTTATATATTCTTAATTATTTGGCCATTTATACTAGGTTGTACAGCTTCTCTTTGTTTAATTATTTATAATATGATGTTATGACCCTTTGTATTTCAATGGTGTCAGTTCTAATGCATTACTTTCATTTGTAATAGTGTTTCAGGAATTTATTATTATTATTATTTTTTTTTTCTTGGCAAGTCTGGCTAAAACTTTGTCAATTTTGTTTATTCTGCAATTATACATTTATATATATTCTTGACATAGTTTCACTGGTTTCTGAGATTCTGTCTACTTGTCTTTCTTGTTTTTCCTCTCAATTCTTTCAATTAATTAGTTTTTTATTGACCTCTCTTAAGAGTCTCTCTTAAACTATGGGCTTCGCTTGTAGCTATAGACTTTCTTTGCAGCTCAGCTGGTAAAGAATCTGCCTGCAATGTGGGACACCTGAGTTCCCTGGGTTGGGAAGATCCCCTGAAGAAGGGAAAGGCTATCCACTCCAGTATTTGGCCTGGAGAATTCATCTTGCAAAGAGTTGGGCATGACTGAGTGACTTTCACCTTCACTTTTTCTCTTAAGAGTCATTGCTTCTTCATCAGATATGGTATGTAAATATTCACTTAGTAAATATTTTATTCAGTCATTGTATGTTCTACCTCAAATATCTATTTTTGTACTTTCTATTTATGAAATAGCATCCTTTATTTTTAAAATAATTGCTATTACACATTTGGACATCAAATTTGGTAAGATTTTACTCTCTCTTGAAAGATCTGTGTGTTTGTTCTTGGGGGCACTTTCAAATCTTAGTCTCCAAGTCTCCCTTGAATTTCACTTTCCATGGGAATGACTTGTCTCCCCACTTGGCTAAACATATACTTTTCTTTTTCTGTCCCTACAGTTCTTTCTCTTCACAATATCTGCGGCCCCTTTACCAAGAGATTGTTTCTCTGATGTTTAAATAAAATTACCTAACCGTTTTGGTGGTGGTGGTTTAGTCGATAAATCCTATCCAACTCTTGCGACCCCATGGACTATAGCTTGCCAGGCTCCTCTGTGGAATTCTCCAGGCAAGAATACTGGACTGGGTTGCTATTTTCTTCTCCAGGAGATCTTCCCGACCCAGGAATCAAATCTGTGTCTCCTGCATTGCAGGCAGATTCTTTACCAACTGTAAAAGCCCATACTACTGTAAATTCATTAGTTTGGTAAATCTTATTCTGATTTGTTCTAAATCCTATTTAAAATGCTCAACAGTGAATTGGCTATCTGTTGCAATGGACTGAATCATGCTCTGATTGAATATTCCCCCAAAATATATTTTATTTCTAACTTTCTGTACCTGTGATTATAATTGAATTTGAGAATAGATTCTTTACAGATATAGTTATACCGTATTTAAGATAAGAATAAGAAAGGGCATGGAAAGACATACGTTCCAGGAGAAGAAGAACATGTATAACTGGGGTAGAATATTGGATTGATGCATCTATAAGCCAAGGACTGTCAACGATTGATAGGAGCCACCAAAATCTAGGAAGAAGCCCACACCAGTCCTCTCCCAGAACCTTCAGAGAGCACAAGGCTCTGCCAACATCTTGATTTAGGACTTCTTGCTTCCAGAACTATGAGAGAATAAATTTCTGTCTTAAATCACTCAGTTTGTTGTGTTTTGCTTTGACAGTCCTAGTAAACTAATATATCCTGGTGGCTCAAATGGTAAAGAAACTGTCTGAAATGCAAGAGACCTGGATTTGATCCCTGGACCAGGAAGATCCCCTGGAGAAGGGAATGGCAGCTCACTCCAGTACTCTTGCCTGGAGAGTTCCATGAACAGAGGATGGGCTACCGTCCATGGGGTCACAAAGAGTTGGACACAACTTAGCAACTAATAATACATAGTCAGATTTGATTTGCAATCTCCTTTTGCATATTGTAGAAATGTTGTACCTGGACTACTCTGAAGTCTCAAATAGACCTAATTTTTCTTTGCTGTCCACTAAATTAATTGCTAAGTTAAAATGTCCACCATCTTCACAGAAAACCCTTTGAAAATAGCAAGTCTTAAAAATATCTTGTACACCATTTAGCAGAGTGTTGCTATTATCTAAACATAAATTTTTAGGGAGCAATTAAGGGTCTCTTAGGGTTTCTTCAGATACATTCTAATTTCTCTTTATCATCCATTTTTGTGATATTATGCTTTAAAAAATCACATGAGTTAGATTATAATCATTACATGTAAGAAACTAGTTTGTCCTGAAAGATCATGGATACAGACTGAGAAGAAAACATAAATTGAATATATAACAATGGTTCATCATTTGTGATCCTGACCACCTAGTGTTTTAGATCAATAACTTAATAATTGTTGTCGCTGTTCAGTCACTAATTCATGCCCAAATTTTGTGACCCCATGAACTGCAGCAACCAGGCTTCCCTGTCCTTCATTGTCTCCCTGAGTTTACTCAAACTCATGTCCATTGAGTCAGTGATGCCATTGAACTATCTTATCCTCTGTCATCTCCTTCTACTCTTGCCCTCAATCCTTCCCAACATCAGGGTATTTTCCAGTCATCTCTTTGCATCAGGTGCCCAAGCATTGGAGTTTCAGCACCAGTCATCCCAGTGAAAAGTCAGGACTGATTTCCTTTAGGATGGACTGGTTTGATCTCCTTGCAGTCCAAGGGACTCTCAAGAGTCCTCTCCAACACCACAGTTCAAAAGCATCAATTCTTCAGCACTCAACTTTCTTTATAGTCTAACTTTTACATCCATACATGACTACTGGAAAAACTATAGCTTTACATGACTACTGGACTTAATAATTAGCCATCTCCTATTTGAATTCAACAAACTGAAATTCACAGAGACAAAAATTTGAGGAAATCTCCCTGGATTATGTTCTCATGGACAGAACAAAAATTGCCTGTGAAAAGTCTTAATTATCTTGCTTGCATGCTCAGTCACTTCAGTTATGTCCAGCTGTTTGTTACCCCCATGGACTGTAACCTGCCAAGCTCCTCTTTTCATGGGATTCTCCAGGCAAGAATATTGTAATGGGTTGCAATGCCCTCCTCCAAGGAATCTTCCCAATCCAGGGATTGAACTGGCATGTTTTACCTCTCCTGCTTCAGCAAGCAGATTCTTTACCACTAGTACCACCTGGAAGCCCCTTAATTATCTTAAGTGATACCAATAAAATATACTATTCTGAGACCTTTGAAGTCATCAGCCACAAAGTCATCTTGAGAGCTGGACATTTTTTACATATTACCATCTTTTACCCTAAAATCTTCTTCATTTGAAGTTGCAACAAACAATGAGGGAAACAGATGTATAAAGATGTGTAAAATAAATTGCACTTTTATAAGTAGCAGGCAGGTTTCTATCTAACCAGATAATCAAAAATGATCCACAAAGGATTCATTATCCCTAAAAACCAAAATGAATGCAAAATTTAGAACTCAGTGAGAAGTATTTGGAGAACAGATGTGATACAAAACGAAAGGGAGCTCCAAAGGCCTAAGGGAACAATAGAACACACAGTTGAAATTTAAGAATCTCAAGCTATGGCAGAGAGGGATCTTGACAGAATCTTAAGCTTGCTAGTCATTTTTCAATGTAAATGGATTAAACTCTCCAGCCAAAAGGTAGAGATTGGCAGAATGGGTAAAGACAAAAACAGAAAAAAAAAAAGTCCTCACTTTGTTTTTTTTTAATTTTTTTAATTTTTATTTTAACTTTAGTTTACTTTACAATACTGTATTACGTCCTCACTTTAGATACAAAGAAAGTAATAAATTCATGCAGATAGTTACCACAAGTAGCTAAGTGTCAGATAAAGTAGACTTTAAATAGAAAAATTTATGAGACAAGAAAGGACATTATATATTAATAAAAGGTTCAATATCATAAGATGATATATCAATTATAAACATTTACTAGCTAATAACAGAAAGCCAAAATATATAGAATAAAAATTGATGGAACTGAAGAAAGACAGAACTACAATGGTAGTCAGAGACCTTTATATCAGACTGTTAATAATGGATAGAACAAAGAAAGATAAATTTTTAAAAATATAAAAGAAAAAAGAAAAAGGAGGACAAATGACACTAACTATATCTAATAGATTTGCATTTATGAAAATTTAAAAATATTATATATCAAAAAACACTTAAGCATCATCCCAGCTAAGGATTCCACAGATGCTCAGGGTTTTAGAAGTCTAAATATAAAAAAGGACAGGATTTTCCTTGATCATATTGGTGGTACACGTCTGTTTTCCTGTGAAAACTGAGATATAATCCTGATTAACCCCTAAAAACTCATCTCCCCTCAGTTCACAGGCCCCACTTGCAAAGCATTAAAAAAAAAAAAAGCAAAGCCCTCAGTAAAAAGGTAACCTGTGCTGTGGAAGAAAAAGTTTTTCAAATCATATATTTGATGAGGGATTAATATTGGGAATATACAGGAGACTCCTAAAACTTGACAATAAACATCAAACAAATTGAATCTAAAATAGGCAAAGATTTGAATAGATACTTCTCCAAAAAGATATGCTCCAGTAGGCAATAAGCACACAAAAGATGTTCAACGTCACTAATCAAGAAGGAAACTCAAATCAAAACTACAATGAGGTACCACTTCATACCAATTATCATGGCTACTATCAGGAAAAAAAAAAAAGCATAAAGAAAATAGTAGTGTTGGCCAGGATGTATAGAAATTGGAACTCTTGTGTACTATTGAGAGTGTAAAATGGGACAGATATTATGGAAAATAGTATGATTATTCCACAAAAGTTAAAAATGGAGTTACCACATGTTCCAGCAATTCCAATTCTTGGTATATACCCACCAAAATTGAAAGCAAAGTCTTGAAGAAATATTTGTACAGCCATGTTCTTAGATACATTATTGACAACAATATTATCTTCTTCTAGATGGTCTTCCCAGGTGGCAGAGTGGTAAAGAGTCCACCTACCAATGCAGGAGACATCAGTTTAATCCCTAGTATGGAAAGATCCCCTAGATAAAAAATGGCAACCCACTTCAGTATTTTTGCCAGGATAATCCCAAGTACAGAGGTTGGTATACTGATTTAGGAAGAGAAAGCCCTCCACTGATAGAGTTTTCTCCCATGCTTTTCTGGCCAACCACTACCACAACTCTGACAAATTCTGCTTTTCCAGCTCAGGAATTTCTAGCTTATTGATTTCAAGGATATTTATTTCAAACATTTACCCTTTATCATTAAAAGCACAATACACAAGTTTAAAACAAACAAAAAAAATCAGCTTGTGATATTCAACAAAGTGGTGTTTTGCCTAAGTTTTAACAGGTTTCAAATTGACAGTGAAAGATGAAGAAATAAATAGAGAATGAATTCCAGCCTTCAGGAGGCTATAATTCAGAGTAAAAGTTATTTCTGTTCCTCTCACCATAAAGAGTCTTTGATCCTTGGCTTAATGACTAGGGTCAGATGACCTTCAGGATTCCTAGGTTAAGATTTGAGAAGATGTAAAATGATTATAAACCCTATAGTAAATAAATCACTCAACAATGTCCATGCCAGCATCATCTATTTTATATGACCACAAAATTAGTTTTCTCAGACATAACATTTGGAATCTACAGTTTATAATCTTGAAAAGATTTAATCTCATAAGAAATTAAATCTTTAAATGATAACCTGAACCCAGACTGAACGATAGGCCTTCTCAGGTGAAGCAGTGGTGAAGAGTCTGCCTACCAATGCAGAAGACACAGAAGAATTGTGGGTTTGATTCCTAGGTAGTGAAGGTTCTCTAGAATAGGAAATAGCTACCTATTCCAATATTCTTGCCTGTAAAACTCCATGGGCCAAGGGGCCAGGCAAGCTACAGTCCATGGAATGGTAGAGTCAGATACAAGTGAGCACACACAGACCTATGAGCTCAATGTGCCAGTGACAGTGCCATGCTCAAAAGAGAAATTCAACAAAAACTATTTGTTTAACTTTTCAGTTGCATTTATATCATAGAAGGATATTGTTAGAAGGATACTCAGCAATTATCCACATGGACCAACTATCCTTTCTTCCATCAGGCAGGTTACAAATAAACAAAATAAGATTTATATAAATGAAAAATTGCAAATTTAGTTATCCTCTAAGTTCATTGATTTTTTTCCCCCTTACCCTCAAACATACTATTTAGATTAACAACTAGGATTTATAGTAGTCTTCTGAATGACTAGGACTCTACAAGGTTTTCTGTGCAGAAGCTACTTCCCCACAAAAACCCATGTTACTTTCTCTCTAATAATTTTAAATAAAATAAAGAAGAACAACGTTTACTATTGAGATGGACAAAATGTTACAGAAAAACTCAAACAAAATTTGGCCAACCCATAGTATGCAAGATGACAGACTTTAAGAATGGATAGTGCACTACGTGGAACTTTGCTCAAAGTTATGTGGCAGCCTGGATGGGAAGGGAGTTCGGAGAGAATGGATACATGTGTATGTATGGCTGAGTCCCTTCACCATTCACCCTTCAACTATCACAACATTGTTTTTGTTAATTGACTGAACCCCAATATAGAATAAAATTTAGAAAACAAAAACACAAAGTAGTATTCCTTTTTATTAAAAAAAAAAGAGAAATTATAGTGCACTCAATTACTATTAAAGAAGATAGTAAAAAAGAAAACAAACAAAAAACCAGGACAGTAAGTCAGCAGATATGTTCTAGTAAATTCTCATCCATGGCAGTCTTGTAACCCTGCATGTGTTTAAGTAGGCCTTTAAGTAAAACTTAATCACAATCAGATTGAAATATTGGTGAACCACCTGTAAACCTCTATAAAAAATGGCAAGATAGGCAATTTTATGAGGAGATTCTTTTGAGAAACTGCATATCTAATGGGGAGCTGCCATGAAGCATTTTATCATTCATCTCCCAGGATCTATTAAGGCCTGGATCTGTCCATCTCCATCTCTTCCCATACAGATATCAGTTGTAGACTGTAAAACTGTCCATAGTTCAGGGTTGGCTCCTCTGTCTGCCTTCACTCCCCCACCATATAGCTTATAGTCTTCTATTTCATTCCTTTGGTTCATTGTCATCCTATATGACTATTGTTACAAGATGGTAACACCACACTGATTTTTTTTGTCTGTGTGTGTGTAATAAACTGTCTGCATCCATTTGGAGTCATTGTCTCCTTACTGCTTGGATCTATGGGAATGTTGCGAGCCAAACTAATGTGTCAGTAGTCATCTGCTTAGAAGTTGCTTGACCACTTGACAGTATATATGCCCTAACTATTAACTACTTGGGAAAAAAAAAACAAAAGTAGTACAAGAAAATAATCAACCAATTACACAGTAAATGATAGAATTATGGACACTCTTTAGAGAGAGATTTTTTTTTTTTTTTAAACAACTTAGCTAGAAACAAACAAACAAAAAAATAAAAGAAATGGTTAGGGAAAGCTGAAAACTGAACAGGAATGGAAACAGAAAGAGTTTTAACACTATGGACTTTGATGGATGGAAATTCTCTGGCATTATCTAAATTAGATACATACAAAGTATATCTTTCATTAAAGGGAATGAACACTGTAAAGGAGGGTGGGAGTACAGGATAGGTGCTTTAAAAGTCAGGCTTGGCTTGAATGTAAGGAGAGCTGACAACCGTACTGTGGAAAATATGTCAGGGCCAGAACATCAACCCAAGAAGTTTAGGTAAACCACCTGATCTTCAAATACAAATGTAGTTTTTCATGGTAAAATTTTCCCAGGAGTTTTATTCAAATATATTGGGAAAGAAGTATTGAGTAAATGGATATTAGTACAAATAATGGAGGTATCAAAATAAGAAAAAAAGACGTCATTCTTTCCCCTGATCTGTATATGCATTTTTATTCTGATTCTATAATAGTTTTAAAGTGTTTAAAATGGAAATTTGCATGCAGGATTTTTTTTATTGTTTTACATTTAATTACATTGAAGTATTTTACTAAAAAACACCTTATATCAAGGTTAAATGTAGTCCTTATGTGTGACAATTAATTGTATAGATCTCCTACAATGCGGGAAACCCAGGTTTGATCCCTGGGTCGAGAAGATCCCCTGGAGAAGAAAGTTGCAATGCTTTCCAGTATTTTTGCCTGGAAAATCTTATGGATGGAGGAGCCTGGCAGGCTATATCCATGGGGTCACAAATAGAGTTGGACACGACTGAGTGACTTCACTTCACCTGGGTAAAAATAAAATGGTTTTTATGAAAACAGATTATTAATTAAAATTTTCTGAAAGCTGGTGACAATTTTTTGATATTTCATAATTTTACAGAGAAGACAAAATTGACTTCATCACCTTAAGACTGCTTTATGTTAGTGTTGAAAATATAGGAATGGAGAAACTGTGACAAAAAAAAAAGTTTAAAATAAGTAGTCTCAGGACAGAAAATAAAGATTGCAAGTAATTATGAAAATCTGAAAGTGATATACAAGTAGTAATTGTCATTTGTAGGACTCTCTTAGACTTTACTTAATTAAGTTATTTAAGCCAGTATTATCACTGCAAATAAAAAATATAGTAATACAGTAACAGTGAATTCAAAAAATTAAATCATCCCAAATCACACAATTGTAAATTCATTATCAGAGTTGAATATTCATGTACCTCTAACATTATTCCTTGATTGTTTCTTAATTTATATGAACACATCATTTTTTTATTAAGACACATTTCTAGTGGTTATTTAAATTATTTTAAAAATTATTGCTATTTCAAACTGTTGTACAAATAAAATTACATTATCCAAATTTTACATGATTTCAAATCTTTCAAATATTTGCTGTTTCTATTTGTTATCCCTGTTCCCTAAGAACCACCTGTGTTAGTCAAGATTCTCCGGAGAAACACAACTAAAAGGAGGTATAAGTGTAAGTGTGTGTTTGTGTGTGTGTGTGTATGCATACATAGATTCATGTGATTACAGAAACTGGTAAATTCTAAATCTGCAAGATAACCAGCATGCTGGAGACCAGGGAAAAGACAATTCTTCAACAAAAGTCCAAAACTGCTGATAGAATCCTCTCTTGCTTGGGGGAAATCAGCCTTTTTTTCTGTGCAAGCCTTCATTTGATTGGATGAAGCTCACTCACATAATGGATGTGATGATGAAGGACAGAAAAGCCTGTCATGCTTTAGTCCATGGGGTCACAAAGAGTCAGACACAAGTGAACAACTGAACTACAACACATTATGGAAGGCAACCTACAATAGTTTGCTCAAGGTCCATTAATTCAAAAGTAAATCTTGTCCAAAAACACTGTCACAGAAAGATTCAGAATGTCTGACAACACATTTGGGGACCATGTCCCAGCCAAGTTGATACATTAAATTAATCTTGAGACAAATCCACACCTTGTCAACTTAGGACTCGTACATATATCATAAATTATAAAAGGCAAAATCACATAATTTGCCCCTATTAAGATTATAAAAATATAGTTATGGGATAAAAAGTTAATTAAAAATATCACATTATATCTAGATATTCTGCCCACATGGATCTGATACCTTTATGCTTCTTGTATTTAAGCCTATGTTCTCTAAAATAACTTTATTGATAACACCTTTTTTTTTTTAAGAAAGTCTGCCTGTGAACTTTGTTGCTGTTGTTGTTTGTTTGTTTGTTTTTAAAGAATGATTATGCTTACAGCTAAGGGCCTGATGATCTCCACCTCATTTTCAGTCTCAAGGAGAAAAATGATGAAATGAAACTTCAGCATATGATGTGTTTTTCATAAGATAAGATTGGACACTTAATACTGCCAGTGACAACCCAGATATCCTGCAGGACATAAGCTATTTAAGCCCTTTGAAGGATGTTGGCTTTGATTGTCTTCATTGTCAATAATTGGACATATGTAGGAAGCCATTGTAGAGCTTATCATTTTATTGACAGAGCCAACTGCATCCATTAAAGAGTTACAAAGTTTTAATCACACCATAGAAAACTGCAACTGATCTATCCAGCTTGTTAAAAATTAATTTTAGTCTTGCTGAATTGTTAAAACCCATGTAAAACATAATTCTTATTTTCTTTAGATTTGATTAAAACCAAATGTGATATCAGTAATTGTCTTTGAAAATTTAGAATTATGGCTTAGATTGAGTATCCTGTACTCATTTCTTCCATCCTTAAGACAACACACATTTCATAGTCTGGATAACATACTACATGTTGATTCTTAAGACATAACATCACAAAATCAGATCTGCTAATGGAGTATGAGGACTTTCCTGGTGGCTTAGATGGTAAAGCATCTGTCTACAGTGTGGGAGACCTGGGTTCGATCCCTGGGTCGGGAAGATCCCCTGGAGAAGGAAATGGCAATCCACTCCAGTATTATTGCTTGGAAAATCCCATGGACAGAGGAGCCTGGTAGGCTACAGTCCATGGGGTCACAAAGAGTCGGACACGACTGAGCGACTTCACTTTCAATGGAGTATGAATGAGTTTTGTTTTAAGACTCCTGGATAAGAATGGGTTCTAAGATTACACACAAATTCCTCACCTGATTGCAAAATATCTGAAACCTTTCTAACCAGTTCAGTTTCTAGTTTCTCACTCAAGGATAGGTAATACTTGGGTGTGACATATGTGGACAGAATGACCATAAAAACTTAATCTTTATGTCAAGTCTGTATCTTTCACTGAGTGTCTGATTTTACAGTCTAAATGGTGTCAATATTTTTGTAATGAATGATATCACACTTTACTTATTTTAACCTTTCATTTGTCATTCAGAAAAACCCCATAAAGTGGATAGATGTCTTGTTCAACCTGCAGGCATTCTCCAAAATGATTAGAGAAAGAAAAATTTTAAGACAGATAAACTTTTTTTGTGGGGTAGTAAATATAAAAGACATTTTTGTTCACTGGTAGAATATAATTAACTACTTAATTGCAAAAATCATAACAATTTATTATGGATTTATAAAAAATGTAGAACTTAAATCTATAATTACAATAGCACTAAGGACAGAATAGAAGTACACTTTTGTAAAGCTGTCATGTTAAAAATTTAGCAATATACTATTTCCTTAAGATAGCCTGTGAGGGGCTAAATATTGATAGTATTAACTCTAAAGCAACCACTAGGAAATCAGTAGATGAAATGGAATGCTAAAAATAATCATAAAGAAATCAGGAAAAGAATAAAAAGGGAACAACAAATAAGAAATGCATAAAAGAAAAGCAATATGGTCAATTTAAATCCATAATTACAGCAAACACTAATGATCTAAACGTTCTATTAGAAGGATAGAAACTGTCAGACTACATTAAAAAAGCAAGGCCTGGTGTAATAGTGTGACTCATTTTTGATATTTGACTAAGGAAGAGGAAATATGGCAAATCATATTCAAACTGATGGTTAAGTACAATTTTAAAATTCTGCAAAATACCATTATGTCCTATCTACCTCAGCCTCATGTCCATCCTCTTCTGAAAATCCTCACTGGCTCCACTGGATTACTGTAGCAATAGATAAATTTTATGCTCATGACCCAGTTCTGAGTGCTCCAGTGCATTATGAATTCTGCATATTAGACATCACTTTCTTGACTTGCAAAGTCTACCAAACTTCCAAACCTCTCGTATGGTTCATAATGAAGTTTTTCATAATTAATCTCCAAGCATTTCAGCAAATCAGCCTCACAACTCTTTGAAGTAGTTGAGTCTAAAGGCCTCATAGTTTCTTCCAAAGGCCAATACAGCTTTTGTTCTCTTGTCTCATACTATTCAGTCAGAAAACTGAGCTACTTAAAACTCTGGCTTTTGATCCTGCTTTGCAACTTAGACTCAGGTACATGGGGATAATAAATACTCCAAATTTATTATGTGTTATCCAAGAAGTCATTTTCGGTAACACATAATCTGTCCTCTAATGCAAATCCTGCCTATCTTCCCTACAGTGATAATTGAGGGACTCTCTGCTGTATTTTCAAGCCTGTCTCTTCCCCTCTGGTATCTCCTTTTCTCTAACTACATTTTGGCACTATTTACTAATGTAGAATAACTGAGCTATTGTAGATTCATGTGTTGGGTTCCCATCTCTATTTTATAAGAATCCTTGAATCTCTAACAAGACTAGAAGCTTTTGTTAATTTTCTTCACATGTCCTCTTGTCTTACAAACTTTAAAAGTGTGTCATTTGAGCAAACTCTGGGAGATGGTTTAAGACAGGGAAGCCTGATGTGCTGCAGTTCGTGGGTAGCAAAGAGTTGGACATAATGTAGTGACTGAACAACAACAATGGAGACTGAAGGTTAATTTTACACTCATATTAACTTGCCTAAGCTATAATTTTCAACTCAATATAGATTCTATGTCCTACTATGGAAACTTAACCTGAAACTTTACAGTACCTAGCTGTTTAGTCTTGCTGTCCTTGGACTGCTCCAACCCTCATTGTTTTTCCAAATCCACCTCACATAAGTACATGTTTCTTATTCAGTCTTAATAAATCTCTCTATGTTGTTCTTAAGGAGCTCAGTCAGTATATTTAGAACAATTAGCAAGGTCGCAATCATAAAAGTAATCTCAATTTTCCACTATTAGAAAATTGTGACAGTGTAACTTCATTAATTCAGAAAACTCAAGATGTATTATAAATTCAAATCACTAGATTTAAAGTCCTTAATTACTCATGTCCTTATCAAACCTCTTTTAATTCTTACATTACTTAATAATTAAACCACTCTTTCTAATTAGTATATACAATTTTTCATGCTTATTCATTGCTACTTATGTCATAGCTAGAAGTTTCTAACTTGTTCCATACTTACGTTATGATGCCCATACTTATATATGACCCCTTGCATCTTGCTAGATTCATAGAATCTGCTTAGTAGCTGTATATTTAATGAGCACTAGTTCTTTTACCTACTAAATAGTGTAAAGGAACTGAAAAAACCAGATAGCTTCTTATTTATATCAGACAGAGTTTCAGGAGTTACTTTAGATTATTAAAATATGTCT
>SJYQ01001941.1:273095-316818 GCA_006410935.1 Redunca redunca
ATATGACATTTAATTATAGTCCAAACTTTACCCTCATGTTTAAACTCTTGACCTAGTACTTGCTATGTAAGTTCCTCTCTTGAGTTTCTATATAACTATTTCAAACTCTGGGGGAATAAACATGTTGTTAAAATATTGAAGAGATACTAGAGGGGTGGGATGGAGAGGGAGAAGGGAGGGAGTTTCAAAACAGAGGGGATATATGTATACCTATGGCTAATTCATGTTGAGGTTTGACAAAAAACAGCAAAATTCTGTAAAGAAATTATCCTTCAATAAAAAATTAATTAATTAAAAACATGCAAATAAAAAAATATTGAGGAGATAAAATACATTCGTTGCTTTAAAGCATTACATAATTGTTTATTTAGGCAAAATACATTTTAATGGCATTTATTCAATGCCATTCCAAGAAAAGTCAAAATAAAATATTTTAATTTTGGTGAATTTTCTGTTCATCATTATATTGCACAATGTCAGATTTAAACCAAATATGAAAATGAAATGAAATATTAGTCCCTCAGGTGTGTCCGACTCTGCAACCCCATAGACTGTAGCCTGCCAGGCTCCTCTGTCCATGGAATTCTCCATGCCAGAATAGTGGAGTAAGTTGCCATGCCCTCCTCCACGTCATTTTCCTGACCAAGGGATCAAACCCCAGTCTCCCACATTGCAGGCAGATTCTTTACCATCTTAGCCACCAGGAAACCATATATAAGGGCATTGAACTCACATGAGGATTCATCAAAATTATACAATTTATATTTCATAGAAGCAACATTTAGAACCAGACATGGAACAAGGGACTGGTTCCATACTGGGAAAGCAGTATGTCAAGACTGTATATGGTCACCTTGCTAATTTAACATATATATAGAGTATATCTTGCAAAATACTAGGCTGGATGAAGCACAAGCTGGAATCAAGATTGCAGAGAGAAATATCAATAAACTCATATATGACATCACCCTTATGGTAAATAGTGAAGAGGAACTAAAGAGCCTCTTGAAAGAGGAGAGTTAAAAAACTGACTTAAAACTCAACATTCAAAAAACTAAGATCATGACAACTGGTCCCATCAGTTCAGTTCAGTTCAGTTCAGTCCAGTTGCTCAGTTGTATCTGACTCTTTACAACCCCATGAATTGCAGCACGCCAGGCCTCCCTGTCCATCACCAACTCCCAGAGTTCACTCAAACTCATGTCCATCGAGTCAGTGATGCCATCCAGCCATCTCATCCTCTGTCGTCCCCTTCTCCTCCTGTCCCCAACCCCTCCCAGCATCAGAGTCTTTTACAATGAGTCAACTCTTTGCGTGAGGTGGCCAAAGTACTGGAGCTCAGCTTTAGCATCATTCCTCCCAAAGAACATCCAGGACTGATCTCCTTTAGAATGGACTGGTTGGATCTCCTTGCAGTCCAAGGGACTCTCAAGAGTCTTCTCCAACACCACACTTCAAAAGCATCAATTCTTCGGCACTCAGCCATCTTCACAGTCCAACTCTCACATCCATACATGACCACAGGAAAAACCATAGCCTTGACTAGACGGACCTTTGTTGGCAAAGTAATGTCTTTGCTTTTGAATATGCTATCTAGGTTGGTCATAACTTTCCTTCCAAGGAGTAAGCGTCTTTTAATTTCATGGCTGCAGTCATCATCTTCAGTGATTTTGGAGTCCAAAAACATAAAGCCTGACACTGTTTCCACTGTTTCCCCTCACTTCTCAACAAGTAGATGGGGAAACAATCGAAATAGTGACAGACTATTTTCTTGGGCTCTAAAAATCACTGAAGATAGTGACTGCAGCCATGAAATTAAAAGACACTTGCTCTTTTGCAAAAAAAGCTATGACCAACATAGATAGCATATTAAAAAGCAGAGACAAAGGGCCAACTAGTCAAAGCTATGATTTTTCCAGTAGTCATGTATGGGTGTGAGAGTTCTATTATAAAGAAAGCTGAGCACTGAAGAATTGATGCTTTTAAAGTGTGGTGTTGGAGAAGACTCTTGAGAGTCCCTTAGACTGCAAGATCTAACCAGTCAGTCCTAAAGGAATCAGTCCATGGACTGATGCTGAAGCTGAAACTGTAATACTTTGGCCACCTATGGGAAGGACTGACTCATTGGTAAAGACCCTGAGGCTGGGAAAGATTGAAGGCGGGAGGAGAAGGGGCTGACAGAGGATGAGATGATTGGATCACATCACCGACTCAATGGACATGAGTTTGAGTAAGCTACAGAAGTTGGTAATAGACAGGGAAGCCTGGAGTGCTGCAGTCCATGTGGTCGCAAAGATTCAGACATGATTGAGCAATTGAACTGAACCGAGGATCCTGAACTGTCAGTAACATTAGTCTAGAATTTATGTGTTTTGAGTGAAGTCCAATGGCACAATGGAGCATGTGCAGAGAACAGGGATGTGCAATGTACCTTTAGCTTATCGGTGGTGGTGGTTTAGGCACTAAGTCTTATCTGACTCTTATGACACCTCATGGTTACAGTCATGAGTCGGACATGACTTAGTGACTAAACCAGTTATAAAGAACTTGCCTGACAATGCAGGAGATATAAGAGACATGAGTTTGATACCTGGGTGGGAAAGATTACCTGGAGAAGGAAATGGCTACCGATTCTAGTATTCTTGCCTAGAAAATACCATAGGCAGAGGAGCTTGGCCAGCTTTGAACCCAACTCCACAGAGTTTCAGAGTCAGACCTGACTGAAGCAACTTAGCATGTGCAATATACATGCCTATTAGTCTTTGTCATCCAATCCCATTGCGGGACAGCTTTATTTGTTAAAAATACAGTTTGCTGCTGCTGCTGCTGCTACTGCTAAGTCACTTCAGTCGTGTCTGACACTGTGAGACCCCAAAGACGGCAGCCCACCGCCTAGGATTTTTCAGGTGAGAACACTGGAGTGGGTTGCCATTTCCTTCTCCAATGCATCAAAGTGAAAAGTGAAAGTGAAGTCAGTCAGTCGTGTCCAATTCCTAGCGACCCTATGGACTGCAGCCTACTAGGCTCCTCCATTCATGGGATTTGCCAGGCAAGAGTACTGAAGTGGGTTGCCATTGTCTTCTCCAAAAATACAGTTTAAAGGTGGCTAAAGAAAGTAGTTTTAAAACTTATAGTGATTAAACTCATTAGTATACAAAATAGTAATTAAATTATTTCAAACACTAACTGGCAACAGAGAACCTGGAAATGGGAGAGGTCTCATGCCCTTTGAAAAGTGACAGACAAAGAAAAAAAAAAGATTTTGATGTGGAAAATGATTGTTTGCAGCAATATTTTGTGAGCAACACTCTCACACTATACCACCAGATTCACTAAAGAAAGATGTTGAGTGACAAACATGTTGAAAATTCTCATTTCTAAAACATGTTTATATATTGAAGTAGAACTTACTAACATCAAGATATGCTTATGAAATGAAGCATTTCCGTGTTATAAAATTATTAAGACTCTTTGGACGTGTTATCTGCTCAAGTGTGTTAATGAGCAGGGATATAATCCAGACTTTGTGCAATGGAGATACACTGTTTTTGCGGAATGATTTTAGTGTCAGGAACTTGAGTTTTCAGAGAAAAAATAACTGAATTTTTTCTTCATTCTAAATATTTCATATAATACATGGATTTTCAGTATGAGAAATTCACATATGCATTGTCTACAAAATTCTGGGAAAATCAAAATATGAAGAAAACATATTAATTCTTAAATATCATTTAAGTATAAATGCAACAATATACATCATCCTTACTTGAAGAGAAATTAAAATAAAACTCATCAGTGATAAAATCCAGGAAACCTATAGGTTAATTAAATTATTATTACTTTTTTTAACTCCAGGAATGGAGAAATTATCATAAAATCATTGTTAATGAACAAAGATGCCCAGCAATTCAATAATTTAAATAATTATCGTTGGATAAAATATAAAAATGTGTAATTTAACTCAGATGACCATTATATATACTACTGTGGGCAGGAACCCCCTAGAAGAAATGGAGTTGTTATCATAATCAACGAAAGAGTCCAAAATTCAGTACTTGGATGCAATCTCGAAAATGACAGAATGATCTCTGTTTGTTTCCAAAGCAAACCATTCAATATCACAGTAATCCAAGTCTATGCCCCAACCAGTAATGCTGAAGAAGTTGAAGTAGAATGGTTCTATAAAGACCTACAAGACTTTTTAGAACTAACACCCGAAAAAGATTATAGGGGACTGGAATGCAAAAGTAGAAAGTCAAGAAACACCTGGAGTAGCAGGCAAATTTGGCCTTGGAATACGGAATGAAGCAGGGCAAAGACTAATAGAGTTTTGCCAAGAGAACACACTCGTCATAGCAAACACCCTCTTCCAAAAACACAAGAGAAGACTCTACACATGAACATCCCCAGATGGTTGACATTGAAATCAGATTGATTATATTCTTTGCAGCCAAAGATGGAGAAGCTCTATACAGTCAGCAAAAACAAGACCAGGAGCTGACTGTGGCTCAGATCATGAACTCCTTACTGCCAAATTCAGACTTAAATTGAAGAAAGTGGGGAAAACCATTAGACCATTCAGGTATGACCCAAATCAAATCCCTTATGATTATACAGTGGAAGTGAGAAATAAATTTAAGGGACTAGATCTGATAGAGTGCCTGATGAACTCTGGATGGAGATTCATGACATTGTACAGGAGACAGGGATCAACACCATCCCCATGGAAAGAAATGCAAAAAAGCCAAATGGCTGTCTGGGGAGGCCTTACAAATAGCTGTGAAAAGAAGAGGAGCAAAAAGCAAAGGAGAAAAGGAAAGATATAAGCATCTGGATGCAGAGTTCCAAAGAATAACAAGAAGAGATAAGATAACCTTCCTCCATGATCAATGCAAAGAAATAGAGGGAAACAACAGAATGGGAAAGACTAGAGATCTCTTCTAGAAAATTACAGTACAAAGGGAACATTTCATGCAAAGATGGGCTCAATAAAGGACAGAAAACGTATGAACCTAGCAGAAGCAGAAGATATTAAGAAGAGGTGGCAAGAATACACAGCAGAACTGTACAAAAAAAGATGTTCATGTCCAAGATAATCATGATTGTGTGATCACTCACCGAGAGCCAGATATCCTGGAATGTGAAGTCTAGTGGGCCTTAGAAAGCACTACTATGAACAAAGCTAGGGGAGGTGATGGCATTCCAGTTGAGCTATTTCAAATCTTGAAAGATGATGCTATGAGAGTCCTGCACTCAATATGCCAGCAAGTTTGGAAAACTCAGCAGTGGCCACATGACTGGAAAAGGTGGGTTCTCATTCCAACCCCAAAGAAAGGCAATGCCAAAGAATGCTCAATTCATACCACACAATTGCACTCATTTCATACGTTAGTTAAGTAATGCTCAAAATTCTCCAAGCCAGGCTTCAGCAGTACATGAACCGTGAACTCCCTGATGTTCAAGCTGGTTTTAGGAAAGGCAGAGGAACCAGAGATCAAATTGTTATCATCTGCTGGATCTTCAAAAAAAGCAAGAGAGTTCTGGAAAAAAAACATCTATTTCTGCTTTATTGACTATGCCAAAGCCTTTGACTGTGTGAATCACAATAAACTGTGGAAAATTCTGAAAGAGATGGGAATACCAGACCACCTGACCTGCCTCTTGTGAAACCTGTATGCAGGTCAGGAAGCAACAGTTACAATTGGACATGGGACAACAGACTGGTTCCAAATAGGAAAAAGAGTATGTCAAGGCTGTATATTGTCACTCTGCTTATTTAACTTACATGCAGAGTACATCATGAGAAACGCTGGACTGAAAGAAGCACAAGCTGGAATCAAGATTTCCAGGAGAAATATCAATAACCTCAGATATGCAGATGACACCACCCTTATGGCAGAAAGTGAAGAGGAACTAAAAAGCCTTTTGATGAAAGTGAAAGAGGAGAGTGAAAAAGTTGGCTTAAAGCTCAACATTCAGTAAACAAGATCATGGCATCTGGTCCCATCACTTCATGGGAAATAGATGGGGAAACATGGAAACAGTGTCAGACTTTATTTTTCTGGGGTGCAAAATCACTGCAGATGGTGATTGCAGCCTTGACATAAATAGACGCTTACTCCTTGGAAGAAAAGTTATGACCAACCTGGATAGCATATTCAAAAGCAGAGACATTACTTTGTCAACAAAGTTCCATCTAGTCAAGGTTATGGTTTTCCCAGTGGTCATGTATGGATGTGAGAGTTGGACTGTGAAGAAAGCTGAGCATTGAAGAATTGATGTTTTTGAACAGTTGTGTTGGAGAAGACTCTTGAGAGTCCCTTGGACTGCATGGAGACCCAGCCGGTCCATTCTAAAGGAGATTATTCTGGTGTTCTTTGGAAAGACTTATGCTAAAGGTGAAAGTCCAGTACTTGGCCACCTCATGCAAAGAGCTGACTCATTGGAAAAGACTCTAATGCTGGGAGGGACTGGGGGCAGGAGGAGAAGGGGATGACAGAGGATAAGATGGCTGGAATGCATCACCGACTCAATGGACATAAGTTTGAGTGAACTCCGGGAGTTAGTGATGGACAGGGCAGCCTGGTGTGCTGCAATTCATGGGGTCGCAAAGAGTCAGACACAACTGAGCAACTGAATTGAACTGAAAGAACTGTAAAATCTCTAAAACCTTTGTTCATTTGAGAAAAGCAGTCCCTTTTTCTTAATAATATGGACATTTTTTAAATGATGACACCAAAAATTAATCATTCTCATTAATTTTTTTCTTAATTTTACTTGGTAATTTCAGGCAGCATTGTTCTCATGGTTAATAATTAGTAATCTGAGTTTTACTAATTATTCCATGTCTGCCTTTTTAAAAACATGGTGCATTTTCTTACAAAATTATTTTTAAATTTTATTTATTAACATAGCATGAGGCATTGTGTGATTTCAGAAAGCATGTTCAACAATATGCTTACATACACAGTAGTGTACTGGAGCTGGATAATACAAATGTAAATAAACTAATTGCTAAATTTTGAGAAACTTTGTAAGCTGGTTTTTAAACTATTGAATTTTTAAAATTTGTGATCCTGGGAGTATTGCCATCACAGAAATGGGAAAACGCTACAAAATAAATCATTTTTTAAGTTTTTCCTTCCAGACAACACCATTAAACAGGATGATACTTCTTTGAACATGTTTCTTCTGACTGCCTATTTAGTCAACAAACATATATCATGATGATCAAGCAGGAAAGGTATTTTTAAAAGAGCAAATAAAAACTACATTTCTAAAATTTGTGAAAACTTTTTCCTCATAGGTCCCACCCACAGCAATTGACTATCTTTAAGATTGCACAAAGCAAGATTCTTCCCTCACACAAATGATAGCAATTTCATAGTTTGGAAGAATGTCATCCACTTACTTAAACAATTTTCAAAAGTTTTACTTATTTATTTTAAGTGGAAGATAATTGCTTTACAATATTGCAATGCCTTTGATCCCCATACTGTTTGAAAAAAAAAAATTTTCAAAAATTTAGAAAATCTAAGTAAAATGTGAATTTCAATAAGTTCTTCATCTCTAGGTTATACTTGAAAAAAAGAAAAGAAAAAACCTTTAATGTATTAGAGGAAATATATATGTTGGTTGTGGGGAGGCATTTACCTTAACTCTTGGGATGCCTGATTTATTTAAAGATGTGTATGTGTGTGTATGTGTATATGTGTATGCTTTAGAGGCCCTGATCAAATCTTTTTGGGATCTCAGGGACTGTAGCCCCCCAGGCTTCTCTGTCCATGGGATTTTTCAAGCAAGAATACTGGAGTGGGTTTCCATTTCCTTCTGCAGGGTATCTTCTCCACCCAGGGACCAAATGCACATTTCCTACATTGCAGGCAGATTCTTTACTGCTGAGCCATCAGGAAAGCATAAAAAAAAAAAAAAAAAAATAGTAACACTAGTGCATATGTTATGCATTCTTCTGCCTTATCTAGACCATTCTTTCATGTTTTAACTTATCTTCAGTTCAGTTCAGTTCAGTCGCTCAGTCATGTCCGACGCTTTGCAACCCCATGAATTGCAGCACGCCAGGCCTCCCTGTCCATCAAAATCTCCCTGAGTTCACTCAGACTCATGATCATCGAGTCCGTGATGCCATCCAGCCATATCATCCTCGGTTGTCCCCTTCTCTTCCTGCCCCCAATCCCTCCCAGCATGAGAGTCTTTTCCAATGAGTCAACTCTTCCCATCAGGTGGCCAAAGTACTGGAGCTTCAGATTTAGCATCATTCCTTCCAAAGAAACCCCAGGACTGATCTCCTTCAGAATGGACTGGTTGGATCTCCTTGCAATCCAAGGGACTCTCAAGAGTCTTCTCCAACACCACAGTTCAAAAGCATCAATTCTTTGGCACCCAGCCGTCTTCAGAGTCCAACTCTCACATCCATACATGACCACAGGAAAAACCATAGCCTTGACTAGACGGACCTTAGACGGCAAAGTAATGTCTTTGCTTTTGAATATACTNCTTGCTTTTTCCATGATCCAGAGGATGTTGGCAATTTGACCTCTAGTTCCTCTGCCTTTTCTAAAACCAGGTTGAACATCAGGGAGTTCACAGTTCACGTATTGCTGAAGCCTGGCTTGGAGAATTTGGGGCATTACTCTACTAGCATGTGAGATGAGTGCAATTGTGTTGTAGTTTGAGCATCCTTTCATTTTGCCTTTCTTTGGGATTGGAATGAAAAGTGACCTTTTCCAGTCCTGTGGCCACTGTGGAGTTTTCCAAATTTGCTGGCATATTGAGTGCAGCACTTTCACAGCATCAGCTTTCAGGATTTGAAACAGCTCAAGTGGAATTCCATCACTTCCACTAGCTTTGTTTGTAGTGATGCTTTCTAAGGTCCACTTGACTTCACTTTCCAAGATGTCTGGCCCTAGATTAGTGATCACATCATCATGATTTTCTGGGTCATGAAGATCTTTTTTGTACTGTTCTTCTTTGTATTCTTGCCACCTCTTCTTAATATCTTCTGCTTCTGTTAGGTCCAGACCATTTCTGTCCTTTATCGAGCCCATCTTTGCATGAAATATTCCCTTGGTATCTCTAATTTTCTTGAAGAGATCGCAAGTCTTTCCCTTTCTGTTGTTTCCCTCTATTTCTTTGCATTGATCCCTGAAAAAGGCTTTCTTATCTCTTCTTGCTGTTGTTCGGAACTCTGCATTCAGATGCTTATATCTTTCCTTTTCTTCTTTGCTTTTCTCCTTTCTTCTTTTCACAGCTATTTGTAAGGCCTCCCCAGAAACCCATTTTGCTTTTTTGCATTTCTTTTCCATGGGGATGGTCTTGATCCCTGTCTCGTATACAATGTCACGAACCTCATTCTATAGTTCATCAGGCACTCTATCTATCAGATCTAGGCCCTTAAATCCATTTCTCACTTCCACTGTATAATCATAAGGGATTTGATTGAGGTCATACCTGAATGGTCTAGTGATTTTCCCTACTTTCTTCAATTTGAGTCTGAATTTGGTAATAAGGAGTTCATGATCTGAGCCACAGTCAGCTCCTGGTCTTGTTTTTGCTGACTGTATAGATCTTCTCCATCTTTGGCTGCAACGAATATAATCAATCTGATTTTGGTGTTGACCATCTTCATTAATTGCAGCAAAATTCTCTAGCATTGTTTCTCTTTATCTGTTCCCCTATTTTTCAATTCTAATTCCTCCCTGACATTTTAAAATAAATCTATTTGTTCTAGTATTCATGAAGTGTGAACTTATAAGTTTTGTGCATTGAGCTGTCTAATGTCATTTGCTCTTCTTTTGTTATCTACTGTTGCTGGTGCTAAGTTGCTTCGTTCGTGTCCGACTCTGCATGACCTCATAGACGGCAGCCCGCCAGACTCCTCTGTCCCTGGAATTCTCCAGGCAAAGAACACTGGAGTAGGTTGCCATTTCCTTCTCCAATGCATGAAAGTGAAAAGTGAAAGTGAGGTCGCTCAGTCGTGTCCAACTCTTCGCGACCCCATGGACTGCAGCCTACCAGGCTCCTCCATCCATGGGATTTTCCAGGCAAGAGTACTGGAGTGGGGTGCCATTGCCTTCTCTGTCTTTTGTTATCAGTTCTTTGTAAATTGTTTTATTCACCAAAAAGGACTACTTATTTTGTTCTAGCCAATACATACTTTTTCTGAATGACTTTCAAATTAAATTAAATCCCATACTGATTTAATAATGTGTTCAATATTTGTGACAAAAGAAACAAAATTTAGGATTAACTGACTCATTGATTTATACCCTACTAAACTCACAAATTATATTGGATGGCTTATGAGAAGAGTTTCGCATGTTACTCCATTCTGGATTTTTAGCTGACAAACTTAAACTTGCAAATATTATCGATAAGTGTTTGCAGGAAAAATATTAACATATCATGCTAATCCTGCACAAACAACAGGTCAGAGCAGCATCAAACCATATTTACTTTATAATCACAGTTTATGACCTGTCCTATCCCCTCCCAAACACCCAATCTCTCTCCTGAAGAAAATGCCATATAGCTAAGTTTGAGCTATTCTCTCTAGTCAATGGGAGATACTATAGAAAGGAGTTTCTTCTGAGCAATGACTTGTTACACCTCTAGGCATTGCTAACTCCAAAAAATATACTCATTAGTACATTTCACCTTCCACCAGAAATAGCCACCGTGAGTAAACAGTGTGTCCTCCCTTAATCTTCTGGCTTCCTTGTTCTTTGTCTTTGGAATTTCTTAGCTCTACTTCACCATTACTATTGTGGTGAAGACCCAGGTAAAATGGCAGGGATGCTGTTTGAACAGGAGTGTTTAAAGACATCCTTGAAAACATGTACAGGTAGGTGTCTATATCTCACTGCATCATGCTTTGTTACTTGGGAAGGTAAGCAGTACCTCTTGTGTACTTGGCTTTCAGGGTCATTTGCAAATAGAGACCCTTTGCCTTCTATCTGAAGTTCCTCTTATTGTAAAATTCAAATACCATCCATAATAACAGGTTAGAAATGTACTATTCTGTCCACCGTCTTTCCCATCACTGCATATTCCTCTCTGTCTTCAATAATCTCAAATCATCTATTCATTCAAACAAGCCTACAGGATATGAACGCCTGATGTTGCCTGCATGGCCCTTCACTAAATATCCTAGTCAGACAGATACTAACTATAGTCTTAATTTAGACCACTATTTGGCATCTATTTGGCACTTTAGTAGGTCATAATGACTAAAGTACTTATTCACCATTCTGTTGTAATCTTTTCCTTTTCTATTCTGGATTTACATCAGACTTACCACCTCTCGTGCTATCAGATTCTCTTGTGGGGGGAGTATCACTGTTGTCTTAACCACCAGTTTGTCCTGGAATTCACTAGTAGTCCATATCTTTGTGCCCAAACCTACAACTTCACTTCCCACCCACCCACCTACCCCACTAACCCTTAATTGACATGTAGCCTATTGCACTGCTGGGCAGTTTTGAGGACTTTCTTTTCTGTTGTTGATATTGTTGCTGTTTAGTGGATAAGTCTTGCCCAACTCTTTTTGTGACCTCATGGATTTGAGCCCGCCAAGGTCCTCTGTCCATGGATTTCCCAGGCAAGAATACTGGAGTGAGTGCAATTTCCTTTTCTAGGGGATCTTCCTGACCCAGGGATTGAACTCTCAACACTTGCACCGAAAAGCAGGTTCTTTACCACTTAGCCACCATGGAAGCCCAGCTTTCTTTTCTACCTATCTGCATGTTTGTAGAGCTATAACATTCTCAGACTGGGGCATAAGATCACAGGGAAAACTGCTCAGAAAACAGGAGACAAATCTTAAAGAGAAATAAGACCACTGAATTTGGAATTGGAATTTTCAAGGGGATTTTTCAAGAGCTTGGAGGCTGGACTTGGAAAATAAATAGCTTGAGAGTGTGTTCCAGGCCCACAGATTGCTCTCTGGACCTCAGCAGGATTTTAACAACTTGGAAATATCAAATCCAGTTCTAATACTGACAGAAAGCAAGAATGCAAATCAAAGCTATGGTAAGGCCTATTTTTCTACATTCACAGGAGAAACAACTATGAATAGCAAATATTTTCTGAATCTGATTCTCTGTTTACTTGGAAAGTAAAATACTAGTCTCTGGCAAAGAATATTCCACATTGGACTCAAAAGTTTTATAAATGGGAATCAACCATACATGAGAAATTAATTTTTTTTTTCATGCAGTTGATGGGTGTGAGACATACTTTATGAAAGTAAATGAAATTCTGTCTCAAGATAATGAGACTGCAGTTGCCAAGAGAAGTTGTGAAATGTTCCCTATAGATCTTTTTTCCCACTTGAAACTACATTATGTAATTATTTTTGGAACACTTTCAAAGTGGTGTTGATTTCAATGTCATAAAATGAATAAAGGTAAGGGCAATCATTCCCAATTAAGATTGGAAAAGCAATAAGAATACAAAGAATATGAGGACCCCTGCCACCTCTGTATTATATTTTGAAAGGCAAATACTGACACTTTTTTTTCTTTCAAATGCCAGTAATTATCTATAGCTCCCACATGTAGTTGCCTTTTAAAATCTTAAAATAGAAATCTATTCTATTTTAAGAATTTTATTTAATACATGTGCAATGGACAAATATAAAGCAGGCTATCCTTCCCATGGCTGCCCACATCCCTTTTTTTCAAAAGTATGCCCCAAGGTATTCTTATAGTCTGAATGTCTTTTCTCTGAATGCATACATCTAATACATATTATGAGAGTGATTTGCTTTTGAAGACTGAAGCATGGATGCTACTGAATGCTCTGATTTTCTTGGGCTTTGCTCTGTGTGTGTGTATGTTACACTTAATGTTTTTCAGAGTAGTTTTAGATTCTCAGCAAAACTGAGGGAAAGGTATACAGATTTCTCATATATTCTCCTTTAGCTGCTTTACAGTTTTTAATAAATTTTTTCTTTTTCATTTTTGATCCACTTGGTTTAGAACTTTCTATATGCGTAACATAAAGTACTTCTTCTTCTTCTTCTTTTTTTTTTTTTTTTTTTACTTTTCTCTCCTTCTCTGTTCCTTATTACTGCAGTATGCACCTTCACATTTACTTTTTTGACCACATCTCATGTCTTTTACTAACTCCTATTCTGTGTTTCACTTCTTAGATATGAAAATGTTCAAAAGTTTAGTCTTTAATTCTCTACTGCCTTATTTCATGGTCATTATCTTCTCTCAATACATCACAAATTCTCTGTGTGTTTGGATCCTGAAACTTCTTAAATAACCCAACTTATTTGAATTTCTCTTTGATTTCATTACTTCCTTCGGGTTTATTGCTAGTCAAAATATTTCTTTCTAAAAGAGCTTTTCTGACTCCTCCTGATGCAAAGGAATGATTTTAAGAAGCATTTTATAGCATAGTCACACTATATTACAAACATTTATTGCAAATCCTTGAATATGAAAAAGACACATAAATGGGAAGTGGCTTGTCATCTCAAATCTGCTAACTGACCACTCACATGGGTACAAAAAGGGGAAAACTCACCTTTAGGTGCTCATCATATTCCAAGTTCAGAAAAAGTGTATGTTTAGATAATCTAATTTTGGTACAATGTGAGTAAGTTGCCCCCTATATTGTGATTCAAGCTTAGATAAAAAACAGAAATGCAAAGACCTCAAAATTTAATTGCAATAGCTAAATACAACTTAAAGAAATGAAGTTTTTTTCTTCATTAACTAATCTTTTCTTTTTTGTTACAGAATAATGCAGTTGGGAGGTCAAATTCTAATCATAATTCTAATTAGTTAGTATATAATTTCTACATTAAAATACATATGAATGCCTCTGTACGTTAAGATCTCCTCCAATACCCAGGTCTTTGATTTGCTTGTTTATATTTTCCTACCTGAATAGCATATTTTCTTTCTATATTTACTGATGCCTTAAATAAGATTAATGTCAAATATTATCCTGGGATGTATCTTACCTTTAAAAGAGTTTTGAATATGGATGGTGTGCTCTTTCTAACAGCCATTTTACAGGTTAAAATTTGGAGGAACATATTATTGTCTTATTTTGAAATGCAGCCAGAAGAGATTGCAGGAAGGGAGGAAATGGATTTTGTCTTATACACTACGTGTTCTTGATCATTTGGTATAATATCCCAGAAGAAACAGTGGAAAATCAGAAAATACGATTGGAAAAAAAATAATAAAAAAAAGGAAGATCTGAATGAATTGCTTCTTTTGCTGTTAAACATGAAACCCTGAGGAATTGCAATTATGGAAAATTACTAGAACATTTTCTAATGACCTATATTATAGTTCCACTTCTTCCTCTTTATAGAGATAAACATGTTAACATTATGCATTTGAAAATTGGGAATTGTTTTCTGATGATTTTTATTTATGTTTGGTTGTTCTGGGCCTTCATTGCTTCTCACAGGCTTTCTCTAGTCTTGGTGCATGAGCTTCTCACTGCAGCAGCTTCTCTTGTTATGCAACATAGGATTTAGGGTGCTCAGGCTTCAGGAGTTGCAGCTTGTAGACCATTGTGCCACGGCATGTGGAATCCTCCTGGACCAAGGATCAAACCCGTGTCCCTTGCATGGATTCTTAACCACTGGACCACCAGGCTTGAAGTCCTGTTATGATTTTTTTTAATGCTCACATGAGAAGTAAAACAGAAGACCTGTAACTTAGGGATGAGTTTATCTGAAAAGAAATTTTTGTAGGGATAGGGCGAGGAGGAGTGAGAGAAACATTCTAAATATTTTATTTTTAATCCAGAATTTCAACAAATAGAACTTATGTCAGCAGGGGGAAAGTCCTATAATTTTGTCTACTTTGTGTATTGTTTTCTTTTCTCTCTCTCTTTTTTTTTTTTTTCTAAGTGTTTATGTATTTGGCAGTGCTGGGTTGTAGTTGTGGCATACGTGATCTTTAGTTGTGGCATTTGAACTTAGTTTCAGCAAGCAAATTCTTATTTGTGGCATGTGGGATCTAGTTTCCAGACCAGGGATCAAACCCAAGCCTCTACACTGGGAGCACGGACCCTTAGTCACTGAACTACCAGGGAAGTCCCTCTGTATTATATTCTTAAGCTTCATTTAAGGGTGAACAATAATGAAAATATGGAGTAGGAGACTTGATTTTATATTGTTCTTTCCTGAGCCCATAAGTGTTGATAGGATTTCAGAGAGTGAACAAATCCTAGCGGAGCCCAGAAACACTGCCAATACTGTCTTATAGTGTTGCCTGTGAGAGCAGTTTGTTTAGGTCTTATTTCAGTATCATAGGTCATGCAGGCATTCACATAACTGAATGTCTTATTTTGAGCATCTCTTTGGTCCAGGAAATATTTAGTAGTAGTTTCTAAATTTAAGCATCTCTGTGATATCATTGGATTTCCCTGGTGGCTAAGTCAGTAAATAATCCACCTGAAATGCACAAGACCACCTGCAATGCAGGAGACCGGGATTTGATCCCTGGGTCAGAAAGATCCCTTGGACAAAGAAATGGCAACCCTTCAGCCTTGCCTGGGAAATCACATGGACAGAGGAGCCAGCCAGGCTACAGTCCATAAACTTATGTTCACACCACAAAACACATATATTGTCATAACTGACATTCATTAAGGGGTATGCCATTGATGGTAAACATACATTATTGTAGCTGGTAGTGTTCTCACTTCTTCGCATTGACCTAAACAAAGGCATAACACAGAGTATAACTTCTGTATGTCCACGAGAGATTTGATCTTTTGATTATTTTGTGCAATTCATTCTTGAATCCACCTGACCTCCCACCATAGTAAAAAAAAAAAAAAAAGTTTGCTTGAAACCATTTATTTAATGTCCTATACCAGTTGGTATTAACACCTTGTCCTTGGATCAGCAACATCAGTATTACCTCTTGATTTATTACAAGGCAAATTCCCAGGACCCATTTCAGACCTGCTGATTAGGGGTATGATCCAGCTATCTGTGTTTAAGCAAGAGGTTCAAATGATTATAATACATGAAAAAGCTTGAGAATCACTGCTCTAATTTTGTTACATGAAGTTGAACAACCCGCTAGCAATGCATAAACACTAGATGACATAATACTATTGTACATATGTTATCAATTGGCAATTTCCAACTATTAGTAAATCTAAAAACAGATCTGCAGAGACGAGAAAGTCCAGTATTTGAGTAAATTCAAGTAATTGCCAAACAATAAAAAGCTGAAATAAGTTCATACTAGACCATTTTTTAGCCAGGATGCCATTCGATACTATGAAAAAAAAAATCCAATAAAAGTTGGATCTAATTTTTAAGTGTTGGGAATCTACCTAATAAGCTTCAAAAGCAAAATAAAATCAGACATGACATGCACTTAAAAGTCAGTGGTGGGGAATTTGAAATTGAGTTCCTACATTCAGAATCTGCTTCAGTTGCTTAAGAATTGGGTGCCCTTTTGACAAGCTAAAGGATTTACAAGGTTGTGTCGAAGTGGCACCAAATAACCTCTGGAAGTTTTTAACAGATATCCTGGAATAGAATAAGTATTCAGTGTGTACTTCCAAAGCCTATGTATTCCAAATAAGTACCCAATATGTACTCTGAAAACTAGATTCTGGAAGTTTTCTTCCCTTTGCCTGATTGAACCTAGATTAATGTTTGAGACCTCATTACCCCAGCTCTCTACTTCAATCTGCATGGAATCCACAGTCATTTTATCAAAGCAGCAAAACAATCCTCTCTTGAATATTTACACTTATATTCTCAAGAGATTTATGCAAATGAACAAGATGCCCTTGAGGATTTTGCATTTGGATCTGTGACTGAGATAAAATAAAACCAGCATATTTTGCTTGGCGGTACTCTTGTGGCAAAACATGTAAAGGAACTCAAGAGTCATCATTGTGGTTATTTTCCTGGACACCGGCACTACATTTCTTTTCCTAAAGAGCCTCAAAAATTATCTGCTGCAGATAAAAGTATGTAAATAAATTCTCATTCACTTGTACAACTGTATTATTGAGCTTTCTAGAAGAATAAGGTGAAGGAGATCTGAAGTTCAGAAAGGACACAGTCTTAGCATTCCACTATGTGTCTACAGTGAAAGTGTTAATTGTTCAGTCATGTCTGACTCTTTGTGACCCCACCAGTCTCCTCTGTTCATGGAATTCTCCAAGCTAGAATACTGGAATGGGTAGCCATTCCCTTCTCCAGGGGATCTTTCTGATCCAGGGGTCAAACTTGGATCTCTCACATTGCAGGCAGATTTCCTTACTGTCTGAGACACCCAGGAAGCCTAAATAGCTTTAAAATACACTCAATTATTTTCAGATTTACTGGGTAAATGGTCTTTGTTATCTCTTCAAAAACAGCAACAAGATCTTTACTTTTCTGCTTATTTTACAAGTAATAGCCTGAACAGATTTTTTTTTTTTAGCTCTATGTAAGTTTGCAGTCTTGAAATGACACTGAGATCTTGTCACTGCAAATCTATCCAGCTAAGAAAAAGAGATAAAGGAATTCTTACAGAGATATGAAACACAAATGTCACAGCAGTGATATACACCAGAGAGAATGAACCTCTGAAATGTTTTGTCCAGTAAGAGTTTTAAAGAGCATCAATAAAATGCTAATGAAAAGCCATCAGTTACACTGTGTTTCATATAAAAGGTTTGGCACATGTAACGTGCTTTTTATGAGACTACTCCTTAAAAACTAATCAAAGGTAGTATATTTCCTTTCAGGTTCAAAGTGTGGGTAGAAGGAGATCATTGTAACTGAAGGTCACTTGGCAGCTAGAATGCATATCTCCCTAGGAAGCTGCCTTGTTCTATTGCATTCCCATTCTCGCATTGTCTTCAGACTCTCCACCTCAGGGCTGTAGCCATACAACTCCATAATTTTCAATAGTGCTGACTGTGCCCACATTATTGGGCAGGCATCTAACCATTCATTGCAGAGGAAAGAAACGGAAAAAGCAAAAGTCAATTGGCCACAAAGATTGCCTTCAAAGATCTTACACTTTGAGAGGCAAGATAAGATTGGTATATCAGTCTTTGGAAATAGAAAAACTAAGAGATGATATTTTTGTGGGAAGAGACTAGAAAAATCTGGTTATATCTAGGCAAAATTTTTAAACAGATATATAATTTATATTTTAAGATAGCGATTTTAATAGGTCAGCAGGTTTAATGAATCCCTCCCTACCTTTGACCTCATGGAAATCCTAAAAATAATACCTTTAACTGAGCTCTGAAAGATTTATCCAGGCATTTCTTCTTTAGCATTGCTTACTTTCTTCTCATTTTCCTTTTCTAATAAATAAATCCATCTACCTGTTAATTGGAATTCCAGTCTGTGCTTATTTGGGTAACTTATTTGGGTAACTAGTTGAATGGTCTGCTTTGTCTTAATTTATTCTTTAATTCAATTAATATTAATTACATGCAATGGGAAGAATTTCACTGTAATAAGGACTAAGACAAGAGACAAAAGAAACAGAGTCCCTTTTCTCATGGAGATTGTATCCTCTGACATCTAATGATGTTGAAGATCATCTTGTTTTCATGTCTATTCATATTATTACCTCTAAAATTCTTAAATTATCACCATATTCAACACAACCTATATGAAATTTTGTCGGTTTCCTACATGCAGCCCACATAGGTAACGTGTTGAACTACAGCTTGCATGGAAAAAGTATTTATAAATACAGAAATGCAGCCATGATAGAACAGAATACTGTATAGGCAGGAAAGCCTAGAGTGGATGCCACCCACTCAGAGATGAATTATCTGGAGTACTTGAACTTGAATAGTAAAAAAATATTTAGGACCAAGATCACTGATTACTATAACACAATACCAGGTTAAGTGATTAAGAAAAAGCCTTAAGTTCTTCAGGTTGTTAGAAAAAAACAAATGGATGAGATTTCAAGTAAGAAATATTTCATGAGACTATTTGCAAGAAGACTTGGACTGTCAAGGGCAAAGAATACATGTTTTTCAAGTGAATCATGCTAAGGGGATTCTCAGCATAGTGATAATATTAGGCCAAGATGCTCTTGAAAGCCAAGTGACTCTGCAGTCAAGGCTTCTCAATAGTTCTAGAATCATAAATAAATCATTGACCTTTATGTCCTATCTAATTAGCTGAAATTTCATCAAATAACTGAGCTGTGGAGTCACTTTTGTATGTGAAGCCAGATGTCAATGTATGACAATTTGAAAGAGTAAGAGAGATTTGTAAAGAGAATTAGGGAGTAGAGATCTGCAGAAGATATCAGACAGGAAACAGTGTGTTCTTTGTATGTATACATATATATATGTATATACACAAAATTCTTTTATAATATATATGAAATTATTTTGTCTTTATTGAATTTGTTACAATGTTGCTTCTATTTTATGTTTTGTTTTTTTGGCCAGGAGGCATGCAGGCTCTTGGTGCCCAACCAGGGATTGAATTTGTGCCCTCTGCATTGGAAGGTGGAGTCTTAACCACTGCATAGACGGGGAAGTCCTGAAACAATGTGTTCTTAAAATAAAATGACTTGAGTTTGGAGAGAGAGACCTTTAGCATCATGGAAGTTTCAGAACTCATTCTATCTTCATATGTGTTCAGATTAATAAAGTTTCATCTCAAATGTTGCTTTCTTTCACTATGACTTTAATAACTAAATTAAACTAGTCTTTCATTTATATTGCATCATTTTGCACTTCATTTTTCTACATAAATGTCTACATCTTTCTCTCAAATATCCCATTGCATATGTGGGGACAACTTGATCCATAATCCTCTCAGCATTTAGAACAAAGCAAAGCTCCAAATATGAAATAGGTTCAGATTTAATGTTTCATAGATCTGTGATCAGTGACGTAGCTAACTCTCAGAAAGTCTCTGTTGTGCCGGGACCCACAGATGAGTGGAACCCACAGCAAGAGCAGAACTGGAGCCAGTGGCCCACAGAGCTTAGAGGCCAACAATGGTGGGCTATGGCAGCTGCCACAAGATTACAAACTGTGATGCTGGCCTGGATTCAATTAGAAAAAGATGTTAGTCAAGGAGAAATGTGTTTTCTCTGTTCTTTCTTGAACACCTGCACCTCCTAATTTAACATGATTTATTCAATAGAGTGGGCCACTTAGCAGGCCACAAAACCATGGCAAGCATCCAATATCCATGACTCGATTAAACCCTAATCAAGTGGGAGGAAATGGGAAGAAAGGGGATGGTGTCATCTTTTTCTTTTTTTCTTTCTATACTCTTAGAGGCCAAAGAAAGTACACATTTGGAAACAACACAGATACAGATCAAATTATGTGTGTACAAATTAAACACACAATTTTGTGTTTAATTGAAAAAATTAATACATGACAACTTATCTAATTTTATGTCAAATTTCTGGCAACCTCAAAGCTCTGGAAGAGGACCAACTATCTGAAAGAGTAAAAGAGACAAACCTGACATTTTTGCAGTTTATGTAGCTTATGGAAAACTCACATACACTGTCTTCCTTGAGAGTCACAATAGTGATATAAAGCTTTTAGATTATCAACACACACATTTTCCTCAAAAGGAGGCTAAGGCAAATACAGTCATAGGAACAATAATAATAACTCTCATTTAGCAAATTCTACAGAAACTCTATCACACCTCACAAGTGATGAGGTTATAATTCAAATCATCGAAGCTCACTCTGTGCATGTAAGCCTTCTCAGTCGTGTCTAACTCTGCTATCCCAAGGACTATAGCTTGCCAGTTTTCTCTGTCTGTGGGATTTCCCAAGCAAAATTACTGGAGTGGGTTGCCTTTTCCTCCTCCAGGAAATCTTCTTTACCCAGGTATCGAACCCGCATTCCCTACACCTCCTGCATTGGCAGACAGGTTCTTTACCACCACATTGCCTGAGAAGCCCTATCTTTCACTCTGGGCTCAGGTTATCTTCTAAGGATTTAATCTCTTATAGTGCTCAAGATTATAATGCTGAAATGTATGCTTCTGAGAAAACCAATTATGTGGTCATATAGAACAGAAGAGGATAACATAGACATTGTTGAGTGGTTTATTTACTATTGGATTCATAAACATTTTACTTCTCAAACCTTAAAATCTTGAAGTAATTAAAAGACAAGATAAGGGGGTTAGTACAAGCAAGACACTAGTAGCAATACAAAGTCACAGTTAAGAATGAAGAAAGTGAAATTAAGAAATTACACACTTTTGTACACATGCACACATAAATATAAATACTACAAAGAGAAAATCATGTGTCTTTTTAGTTGTAAACAAGCTGCTTCATACAGCATAATAATATATAAACCTTGTCTTACCTCACACTGAAATAACTCATTAAAAATGATGACCCCAAGGCACTGATAAACATAGAAACTGAGTTTGGAGTATTCCAGCTAAACAATCAAGTAATCGTGTTATAGAATTGAAATTTTCACTAAAAGAGTTCAGTTCAGTTCAGCTCAGAAGCTCAGTTGTGTCCAACTCTTCGCGATCCCATGAACCGCAGCATGCTAGGCCTCCCTGTCCATCTACAATAACAACAACAACAACGAAATAAGTACGCTTTTGATGAGCCTAGCACTAGGTCTTTGGTAAAAGCACTAACATGACATGTAAATGACAGGCAATTCATTTCAAAGTAAGATTTTAAGAGCCAGTAAAATTAATTACAAAAATAAGAGTATATTAAAACAATTAACAATTAACAAGCAAGTTTATTAATGTCTCTTAAAAATAATGAAGATTAAGAACATAACAAAGATGCCAAGATATATGATGGAGTGGAAGGAACAGTTTATGAACTTTCCATTGACAACTACACACTTTGACAGCTCCTTAGGCAGTCCAGCTGGAAGAGGAAACCACTCCCATGCCAGTTTGTAACCATCCAGTGAACCTCTCTGTTGTGGTCTTTTTCAAGAATAAAGGCACCCATTTCTTTGTATGTGATTGATTTTTCATATCCCTCCTGAATTGGTGGGTCCAAAGCATGTGTTGTTCATTTATTCAAATACGTTTCAAGTGACTCATGTATCCTGGGGAATATGACAGTTCAGTGGGATAAAAAGATAAATAAGATTTTAACCTAGCTTTCTAGGTATGTCTTCTCCATACAGTGAAAATGTATTCTTTTCAATCTACTGAAACTACCCCCATTATTAACAGGCTTGAAATATTTGCAAAGGGGTGGCATTATTTTATGTTATGAACTTCCTTAAATAAAATAAACATATTAATAATAACAAAAGCAAAGCATCTGTATACAGAATCTTTAGTGTTCTTTTTTTAATATAGTTATATAATTTAGTTACATAACAGGATGTGAAAGGGTAGGGGCAACAGGGTTTTCTGGGTAGCCAGAAGGGGAAGGGTGAGAAGAGCAAGAAATGGAAATGCTGGCCTATGAGGGATACAGTTAGCAAACAAAGAGGAGCAGAGGACACCAAAGATGCACTTTATTGGCTTCATTTTTTTTTAGGCTCTGGAATAATGTACAACTGAGATTTAATTGCTTTTCACTTGAAATACCAAGAAACTCTGAAAATGGGGGCACTGCTTTTCCATGTATATACCAACTTAAAAACTTCATGGAATATTAAAAAGAACTCAAGAGATAAACCTGAAATTCAACCTTAGTTGTTGTATTTTCTAAACTGGTAAACTTGGGCAAGATACATAATGTCTTTTTGAATTTCAAAAATTAGTTACACCATGCTAATAACACTCTACTATTCATGGAGACTTATGACACATCAGACACTGTCCTGAGCATTGTAACTATATCAGTTTATTCTTTCTTGCAGTATCCCTTAAAAGTATTACTATTATTAATACTATTTTACAGAAAAAAAGAAACTGAGTCACAATGTTCTTAAAGAAATCACCTAAGGCCACAAAACTAGGAATTATCACAGACAAAATGAAATATCAAGACCTCTGGCTTCATTTTGCTCTAGATAAAAATGATAACTTTGCAATTCATTTAATGACAACTGATAATCATCAAATTAACAATAGTTATTTTCAAAATTATTATACTGGTTGAGTTGTCATTTCTCAAGATTGATCAGATAACTCGAGTCACAGATATTTTCCACATAAGATGCATCATATAAATCAGACTTGGTTTATCATCAGCATTTATAAAACTAGATTTAGATGAGAACTAGGTCTATGGACATGTGTATGGTCTTCATTTAGCAAATGTTTACCTTCCCTAATTATTAAAATATCAGGACAGTGAGAATATCCACAGGTTGGCTCCTTTAAAACTCTTGTTCTAACCACTTTGGTGATTGACAGTGCTACTCCAACAATAATGAGATACCATTGTTCACATATTGGAATGACTAAAACCCAAAATGCTAACAAAGCCAAGTGCTGACAAAGATGTTAAGCAACAGGAACTCTCATTGATTACTAGGGCAGAGGTAAAATGATACAGCCACTATGGAAGATGGCTGGCTACCTTCTTACAATGTGAAAGGGGCTTACTGTAGAATCCAGTAATCATACTCCAAGTGAATGAAAAATGTATCTTCACATAAATCTCTATAAATGAATATTTGTATTAGCATTAATCATAATTGCCAAAGATTGGAGCAATTAAAATATCCTTCAGTAAGTGTATGAAGAAACAAATTGTAGTTCTTTCATTTAATGAAATTATTACATGATAAAAAGGAAATTAGCTATGAAACCACTAATAAACACCAAAGAAGTTATATGCTTATTGTTGAGTTATTCAGTCACTCAGCCACATCTGACTCTTTGTGACCCCATGGGCTGCAGCACACCAGGCTTCCCTGTCCTTCACTATCTCCTGAAGTTTTCTCAGATGTATATGTCCATTGAGTCAATGATGCCATCCAATTATTTTGTTGAGAAGATTATCCATCTATTCCACCATAGTGTTGAGTAGAAGTTAATCTGAAAAGGCTATATATTATATGATTCCAACTTTGTAATATATTGAAAAATGCAAAACTACAGAGAAAATAGAAAGATCAAAATTTCCCTGGGGCTTAAGGGAATGGGTAGAGAGATGAATTGGCAAGATATAGAACATTTTTAGCTTGGGAAGATTATTTTGTATGATAGTGTGATGATGGATAAATGCCACTATGGATGTGTCAAAACCTATAGAATGTACAACAAAAAATGCTAACTCTAATGTAAAATATAAACTTTAGTTGATATAAGTGTATTCATCAAGATGTAATAAGTGTATCACACTAATGGACATGGAATAACAGAATGGTTCCAAATAGGAAAAGGAGTACGTCAAGCTTGTATATTGTGACCCTACTTATTTAACTTATATGTAGACTACATCATGAGAAAATGCTGGGCTGGAAGAAGCACAAGCTGGAATCAAGATTGCCAGGAGAAATATCAATAACCTCAGATATGCAGATGACACTACCTTTATGGCAAAAAGTGAAGAAGAACTAAAGAGCCTCTTGTTGAAAGTGAAAGAGGAGAGTGAAAAAGTTGCCTTAAAGCTCAATATTCAGAAAACGAAGATCATGGCATCCGGTCCCATCATTTCATGGCAAGTGGTTGGGGAAACAGTGGAAACAGTGGCTGATTTTATTTATTGGGGCTCCAAAATCACTGCAGACGGTGATTGCAGACATGAAATGAAAAGACACTTACTCCTTGGAAGGAATGTTATGTCCAACCTAGACAGCATATTAAAAAACAGAGACATTACTTTGTCAACAGAGGTCCATCTAGTCAAGGCTATCGTCTTTCCAGTGGTCGTGTACGGATGTGAGAGTTGGACTATAAAGAAAACTGAGCACAGAAGAATTGATGCTTTTGAAGTGTGGTGTTGAAGGCTCTTGAGAGTCCCTTGGACTACAAGGAGATCCAACCAGTCTATCCTAAAGGAGATCAGTCCTGGGTGTTCACTGGTAGGACTGATGTTGAAGCTGAAACTCCAGTACTTGGGCCACCTGATGCAAAGAGCTGACTCATTTGAAAAGACCCTGATGCTGGGAAAGATTGAGGGCAGGAAGAGAAGGGAACGACAGAGGAGAGATGGTTGTGTGGCATCACCGACTCAATGGGCACGGGTTTGGGTGAACGCCAGGAGTTGGTGATGGACTGGGAGGCCTGGTGTACTGTGGTTCATGGGGTTGCAAAGAGTCAGACACGACTGAGCAACTGAACTGAACTGAATATAAATTTTTAATAATAGGAGGAAATTTAGGGATAAGGCAGAGATGAAATCAATAGGAACTCTGCACTTATTGTACAATTTTTCTATAAAGCTAAGACTGCTGAAATATAAAATTAATTTTATATTTAATTTATTTATTAATATTTAGTTATGAAAGTCTACATTTTAGTGTTTTGAGGAGTAAATGAAGTCGTGTAAGATACTGAACCCAATTCCTTGTAAAAACTTCAAGGAAGAAGATCTACAGAGATTACTATACATTTTTATAATTACCATCAAANAAAGTCGTGTAAGATACTGAACCCAATTCCTTGTAAAAACTTCAAGGAATGAGATCTACAGAGATTACTATACATTTTTATAATTACCATCAAAGATAATCTCAAACTTTGAAAATATTTCCAAAACACACAACTTCCCAGTGCATAACACTTCCTGAAGCTGTGTTTCTTCTATCCCTAAAAGAAAATTAAAGGAATCCCCTAAGGGCATTCTCATCATTAAGTGGTAAGGCACATTTCAAATAAGGAAAGCTGAAACTTTTTTCTCTTCTCGCCAAATTTATCTTAATGATGCACTTTTACTAATTGTTTCTTTAACAGTCCAACTGTGTTTACCTGAAATCTCTGGATGGTGAACTTTTCTAGAGCTAACCGTACTTTATGTAAAATAAAAGTTTATTTTCCACTTAACATGATCTTAGTCCCAGCAATAGTGCAATTCTTTAGAGAAAAGCTTTCAAGAGAGTCATCAAATGAATTTCCCTCTTTTCAAATATGATTGTATATAAATTGAATACAAACATTGTCAATAAAATCTTTTTAGTGTTATGATGGTCACTGAAAGAGTCCATTTTGGGGACTTTGTGAAACTGGCAAGATGTGTTCAAAGGATAATGAAATTAGACTATTTAGTAAACAAACACGTAACTCAATTATGTATATACTCAATAAAACCATTTAAAAATATAGGACTATAATAATTTCTCACCAAAATTTTAAAATTATATATTTCATGTTTAGGATTAGCATTTTTTTTAAGCAAGGAAGAAAAAGAAAGACAAACTGTTTTCTAAAGGCTGAACTCTTTCTAAAGAGTTCAGTGAAGAAAAATGGAAGATTTAAAATTGTGCTTGATTTTTGTCTCCTCTATGAAAAGCTTGCTGTTTAATAAATCTCTTTTTCTCCTCAGATTTGGGGTGCTAAGTACAAGAATAATCCAATGTTACAGGTAAAATTAGCTAATCTAGGAACCTTAGAACCAATTATATCATTAGCAGGGAGTTTCAGCTCACACAGTCATGAGTAGAAGGAACTTCAAACATGATTACTGAACAGCAAAATGACCTCACCATCATCAGTCTTTCTCATCTGTCAACTCCCATCTTATACTCCAACTTTGTAACTGGTGATGAGCTCTGTTCTTTGCAGGGAGTCCTCTCTGGATGTTCAAACTAAAACAAAAGTAATCACTTGTAAAATTCAAAATATGTATGGCAAAACCAATACAATATCACAAAGTAATTAGCCTCCAATTAAAATAAATAAATCTATATTTAAAAATATCCTAAAAGAATAAGCAAATCACATTCACAGGAGAATAAGACAGCACAATTCTTAACGTTCAGAATAAAGAAAATGTTTCCACAGGATTCCAATGTGNAAAAAAAAAAAAAAAAAAATCATAGAGCTGCTTCTTTATGGCATCAGGCCCCAAAACATTCAATTCAACATACATGGGACCAGAATTACATGATCCTAGTGCAATTTTCTCATAGTCAACTCAATCCATACTTTACAATTAAGAGTATCTCAAATGGCAATCCCCTTTTTTCTTTGTTTATTGTTTTTTGAGGTTTTTATTTTGAGGGTGGGGATATGTGTTGGTGAGGTAGATAGACAATATGGGTAATGGGAGATTTGGGGCATTTTAAAATTTAACAAAAAGTTTGGACACTATGCTTTTTAACATGCTCTCTAGGTCTGTCATAGCTTGCTTTTCTTCCAAAGAGCAAGCATCTTTAATTTCATGGCTGCAGTTATCNAAATGTTTCCACAGGATTCCAATGTGAAAATCATCATTGATGAACAAGACAAAAAAAAAATCATAGAGCTGCTTCTTTATGGCATCAGGCCCCAAAACATTCAATTCAACATACATGGGACCAGAATTACATGATCCTAGTGCAATTTTCTCATAGTCAACTCAATCCATACTTTACAATTAAGAGTATCTCAAATGGCAATCCCCTTTTTTCTTTGTTTATTGTTTTTTGAGGTTTTTATTTTGAGGGTGGGGATATGTGTTGGTGAGGTAGATAGACAATATGGGTAATGGGAGATTTGGGGCATTTTAAAATTTAACAAAAAGTTTGGACACTATGCTTTTTAACATGCTCTCTAGGTCTGTCATAGCTTGCTTTTCTTCCAAAGAGCAAGCATCTTTAATTTCATGGCTGCAGTTATCATCAGCAGCCCAAGAAAATAGTCTGTCACTGTTTCCTCTTTTTATCACCTATTTGCAATAAAAAAAAAAAAAAAAAAAAACACAAAAACCTCCTCCATAAGTTTAGTGATAGATTTCCATTCTATGCACGGTTGACGTAATGTCAAAGATGTCAGTCTGTATGCATGCTGGGGACAGACCATTATTTCTCTTCAGTCTCCTTAGGCTGCGGTCTAAGGATAAATTTTTCTGTGTGGTAATTTGGAAACTAGTCAAAGAGATTCTAAAAAACCCATCAAGTTATAATTACCTGAAAAGCTTTTAAAAATGGGTCCTGTTTCTAGAGGGTCTAATATGATTGGTCTGGATGAGGTTGTAGGCATAAGGTTTAGTAGAATTTTTGAGGGGCTTAACTATCCTGAGCAGTCACCTCTGTTGTCTCAAATACATATTCATTCAAGGGGGCATGGAAAATCCCAAGGCCAGACTCATCAATATCAACTGTATCAGCTTTGTTAGCAGTTAGAGGAAATTTTTAGTCTAAAATATGGTTTCTGTAGTTGGCACAAATTTATAATGCATTTCCAGAACCAAGATCCTAGAGTTAAAGAAAAAATTTGTGGTATGCAAACATGTTTGAGAGAATAAAAGATTTCTATATCCTAAGGTTTATCATCAAAGCAAGAGCATTTGCTTAATTTTTGGAATCAACATAAGAAAGAGTACAAAAAGAGCTGCTATTTACTAATTTGCATATATTAGCAAGCATTTTTTCTTGTATTGAGTATAGTGATCCAATGTTATTCATAAGAATTGCTTTCATTTAACATTTTTGGGATATTTTTGGGCTTCCCTCAAAGCTCAGTGGTAAAGAATCCTCCTGCAGTGCTGAAAATGCAGGTTCAATCCCTGGATACAGAAAATCCCCTGGAGGAAGGCGTGGCAATCCCCTCCAGAATTCTTGCTGGGAAAATCCCATGAACAGAGGAGCCTGGCAGGCTACAGTCCATAGGGCTGTAAAGACTCCATCTGTAGTAGTCCATTTATCTTTGCCTGAAATTGTTTTCTTTGGCCATATTCCCCAAATCTAGTCTATTCAAGAATTATTTCTATATTTTCCCACATCTTCTTTTCTCATTCCTTTTTTTATATTTTTCTCTCTTCTGATTTCCTTGGGGGCAGAGGTGAGTATCTGGCAGAGGTGAGTATCTCAGATGTTGAAAGATATGATAATCAAATTATTCAATAGATAATCATGTTAAAGTGCTTGATGTGTATCCTTTATATGTGTTCTTGCAAAATCTATATTGCTTTGACTGTATTTTTATATTTATATGTTATAATGTATGATAATGTTTTCCCATGGTAGTTTGCTTTTACTGCTAACGTCTAGAAGATCATTGCTCTTAATTTCTTCACATTTTTCTCATATTAGGCTATTTTATATATTCTTTCTTTTTTTTTTTTCCTGTACACTGTCACACTGATGGGCACTAACCTGGACTGCTTCTAGCTCCCAGACACAAATAGCACTGCAAGTAACATCCTTCTATGTGCTTTTTATGAATTCAAGTGAAAATTTATTTGACTTACATCCTCAAAACAAAAATTCTATTATCATAGAACATACTTATACTAAATTTGTTCAGATACCATCAATTCTCTGTCAACAATAACTACACTGATATGTATTCCCATCAGCAGAGTATAAATATCTCAAGAACTCAAGGATTTACTTTCTGGAGTAAACATGAAGCACCAGTCACATGGTCTCGTGCTGAGGTATAACTGTAATGCTTGCTAATCTCTCAATTTCTCATTTTCATTAATTACAATTTGTATTTTAATATTATTACATCTTTAGTGTGTGGCACATAATATATTATAGCAATGAATTANCATCTTTAGTGTGTGGCACATAATATATTATAGCAATGAATTATCTAAATCAACCTTTTTTAACATATAAAATAAAATTATCTTTCATTACTTACCAAAGAGTTTTAACTTTAATAAACAATGTGGCATGCAGAATAATGCCCCAAGGTATCTGTATACTAATCCTAGGAATCTGTAAATATGTTGTAATATGTTATGTAAAAAATGAGAATTAAGTTTTCAGAAGGAATTAAGGCTGTTAGTTAGCTCCTCTTAAATATGGATAGTATTGTAAAATGTCTAAGTGGGTCCAAAGTAACCATAATGGTCCTTAAATGTAGAGGATGAAAGCAGAAAAGTCAGTTAGATTCAAATATAATGATGGCTTTAGTGTCAGCGTGATACACTGTAGGAAGGATTTCACTGATTATTGCTGATTTTGAAAATTACTCAAGACTGCCACGAGCCAAGGAATAAAATCAGCCTCTAGAAGCCTAGAAGGACAAGAAAACTATACTCCCTATCATAGGATAGATAGTGATTTCCTCAAATTTATTGTTGCTGTTTAGTCGCTAAGCTGTTATCTGACTCTTGTGTGATGCTGTAAAAGAGTCAGACACAATTTAACCCACCAGGCTCCTCTGTCCATGAGATTTCTGTAGCCCACCAGGATCTTCGGTCCATGGGATTTCTCAGGCAAGAATACTGGAGTGGGTTGCCATTTCCTTCTCCAGGGCATCTTCCTGATCCAGGGATCAAACCCGAGTCTCATGAATTGAAAGCGGATTCTTTACAAATGAGCCACGAAGGAAGCCATTTTCCTCAGATGTTCATGTCTTAATTACGAAACCTGTGAATATGTTAAATTCCATGATAAAAAGGGACTCTGTAGATATTATTAGAGTAAGAATTTTGAGTTTAGTTAATCTGTGATTATCTGATTGGGCCAATGTAATCACCACTTCAGTTCAGTTGCTCAAGTGTGTCCGACTCTGTGACTCCATGGACTGCAGCACTCCAGGATTCCCTGCAGTCCATCACTAACTCCCGTAGCTTAATCAAACATATGCTCATCGAGTTGGTGATGGACTCTGTGCATTTCATCCTCTCATCCACTTCTCCTTTTGCCTTCAGTCTTTCCCAGTATTAGGGCCTTTACCAAAGAGTCAGTTCTTTGCATCAGGTGGCCAAAGTATTGGAGCTTCAGCTTCAGCATCAGTCCTTCCAAAGAATATTCAGGACTGATTTTACTTAGGATTGACTGGATTGGTCTCCTTGAAGTCCAAGGGATTCTTAATGGTTTTTCCAACACCACAGTTCAAAAGCATCAATTCTACAGCACTCAGCTTTCTTTACTGTCCAAATCTCACATCCATACATGACTACCAGAAAAACCATAGCTTTGACTAGATGGACCTTTGTCAGCAAAATAATGTCTCTGCTTTTGAATATGCTGTTTGTCAAAGCTTTCCTTCCAAGGAGAGAGCGTCTTTTAATTTCATGGCTGTGCTCACCATCTGCAGTAATTTTGTAGCCCAAGAAAATAAAGTCTGTCACTGTTTCTATTGTTTCCCCATCTATTTGCCATAAAGACATGGGACCAAATGTCATGATCTTTGTTTTTTGATTGTGGAGTTTTAAGCCAGCTTTTTCATTCTCCTCTTTCACTTTCATCATGAGGCTCTTCAGTTTCTCTTCCCTTTCTTCCATAAGAATGGTATCATCTGTGTATCTAAAGTTACTGATAGTTCTCCCTGCAATCTTGATTCCAGCTTGTATTTTGTCCAGCTCAGCATTTCACATGATGTACTCTGCATATACGTTAAATAAGCAGGGTGAGAATATACAGCCTCGATGTACTCCTTTCCCAATTTGGAACCAGTCTATTGTTCCATGTACAGTTCTAAGTATTGCTTCTTGACCTGCATACAGATTTCTCAGGAAGCAGGTAGGGTGGTGTGGTATTCCCATCTCTTGAAAAATTTTCCACAGTTTGTTGTGATCTACACAGTCAAAGGTTTTAACATAATCAATGAAGTAGAAGATGTTTTTTCTGGAACTCTCTTGCTTTTTCTATGATCCAATGGATGTTGTCAATTTAATGTCTGATTCTTCTGCCTTCTCTAAATTTGGCTTGAATATCTGAATGTTCTTGGTTCCCATAGTGCTGAAGCCTCAGTTGGAGAATTTTGAGCATTACTTTGCTAATGTGTGAGATTTGTGCAATTGTGCTATAGTTTGAACATTCTTTGACATTGCCTTTCTTTGGGATTGGAATGAAAACCAACCTTTTCCAGCCCTATGGCCGCTGCTGAGTTTTCCAAATTTTCTGGCATGTTGAGTGCAGCACTTTGATAGTATCATCTTTTAGGAATTGAAATAGTCAGCTGGAATCCCATCACCCTCCACTAGCTTTGTTCATAGTGATGGTTCCTAAGGCCCATTTGACTTCGAATTCCACAATGTCTGGTTCTAAGTGAGGGATCACACCATCGCAGTTATCTGGCTCATTAAGAGCTTTTTTGTATAGTTTTGTATATTCTTACCACCTTCCCTTTCTTATTATCTTCTGCTTCTGTTAGGTCCATACCATTTCTGAAACACGATGGAGTTTACCCTGTTGAATTTTAAAAACTGCTTAGAACTAATGCTTCCCTTTTCCTCTCATTTTCTCCCTTTTCAATAGGAATATCTAAAATTCATATCCAGTGTTAATTACATTTTAATTTTTAGTATTGATAATTTATTTTCTAGTTTCATACATTCAAAAACACATAGGAATTTTGCCCCAGGATGAGTTCCCTCTATACTCTTGCGATGAGATGTGGGTCTTTTGAGCTGATGACATTAAAATGAGATTTCTGGTTTGGAAGCATTGCTACAGTGGGATAAGACTTTGGTGCATGGCAAGTGTGTTTTTTTCATGTGTGATAATCATTGATCTTTGTGGGACAGATGACAGGCTGTAGTAAGTTGAATAGTGGTGACCCAAAGTTTCCTTATTCTCATCCCAGAAATGGAATATATAACCTTGCTTAGTGAACATTAAAGATATGCTTAAAAATCTTGAAATTAGGCTTATCCTGGATTAACTGTGTGAGCTCAATATAAATAAAAGAGTCTTTACAAGAGGGTGACAGGAGGATCAGAGCAGTAATAAATGTGATGGTAGAAGCAAGATGTTGGAGTAATATTAGGATGGGATGATGATCCAAGGAATGAAAATGACCTTTAGAAACTGAAAAAAAAGTCAAGTCAATGGATTCTTCTCTAAGTGAAAGTGAAAGTCTCTCAGTCGCGTCTGACTCTTTGCAACCTCATGGACTGTATAGTCCATGGGATTCTCCAGGCAAGAATACTGGAGTGGGTAGCCTTTCCCTTCTTCAGGGGGTCTTCCCAACACAGGGATCGAACCCAGGTCTCCTGCATTGCAGGCAGATTCTTTACCAGCTGATCCATGAGGGAAGCCCATTCTTCTCTAAAGTCCTCCAGAAAGGATTACAACCTTGCTGACATATTAAGTCCAGTGAGCCCTATTTTGGATTTATAACTTACAGAAGTATAAGATGATAAATTTGTGATATTTTATTTCACTAACTTGATGGTAATTTGTTACAGCAGCAATAGAAAACTAACATAAACAATGACAGTTTTGATGTTGGAAAGACCTTTGGATTTCCCAGAATCTTTGAATAAACAGCTTAAAAAGGGGGGTTATTTGGGGATATTTTTATTTATATATTAAGTTGCAGAGCAGGATCACATCCAAGTTCAGCTATTATGAAGCTTGTCTGAGTTGATATATGTTTGCAACAGAGTGCTTTGAAAGTAAATGAAAGCTGGCAGAGATACCTTAGCATCTGGGAAATGCTACAAAATGTGATAATCTGATAAAATAGATAGATGGTAAATTTCTGAAAAAATGCAAACATAATTTTATAACAGTAAGATTCCAGCATCTGAAACAGTTCCTGGCATCTGGTGGTCAAAAAAATTTATCAAATAAATGTCATCAAATCACCTGCTCTTCCCAGAGATACTGTGTTGTTTCTTATCTTCAAGTGCTTCTCTTTCTGTTATCCTGTCAGAGATGGCCTCCATTCTCTTCTCAACTCCTGAGTCTCTCCACCTTTCAGATATCTTTTGTATCATATCAGATATATTTTCCCTGCAAGATTTTGCTATTGCTCTTTGTATAATCATAGTAGTTTGTATTTTTGTAATAATATTAAAAATTATTTTATTAATATTACAGATTCCTTTGTTTGTCTCCTACAACATAAGGTGATTTTTTCTTGGTGAGCAATCTTTTGTATTTATTTCATATTCCATGCATTTCTTCACAATGGGAAGAACTCAGGACTTATTAATGCATATAAGAAATTAACAAATTTTTATGTAAATTAAAGTGTAAAAGGATAAGCCCAGTTCAGTCGCTCAGTCGTGTCCGACTCTGCGACCCCATGAATTGCAGCACGCCAGGCCTCCCTGTCCATCACCATCTCCCGTAGTTCACTCAGACTCAACATCCATCGAGTCCGTGATGCCATCCAGCCATCTCGATAAGCCCAAATACTTGTAGATATGAGGGAAAATAATTTCCAGGTCCTTCCCCTATTTGTTTCCCATTTATTATCATAGCTATTTAAAAGATTCCAATGATCTATTTCCTTTTCTTCAATTGAGATATGATGGCATATAGCATTGCATAAGTTTAAGGTGTACAATATGTTGATTTGCTACATTTGGACACTGCAATACAATTGCCACCATAGCACTGGCTAACATCTCCGATTTTCATGTCACATAATTGTCGCATAACTATCACTTCTTTTTCTGAGGCAGGAATATTAAAGATCTAGTTTCTTAATGATTCTGAGGTATACAATAGAGTTTCTCAAAAGTAAATACAGTTTCCCCCTTTAACTGTTATTATTATAAAATAATTAGAAGATTTTAAAAATATGCATGCACTGTCTAAACACATGAGATTCTTTAGGTGAGTAGTTGGTGATGACATGCTCTTCAGACTAACAGGAGTTGATTCCAGAAGCAAACCTTGGACTCAAAAGTCATCTATGGAAACTATGCATTGATCGGCGCTTCAAAGGTGATATTTCCCAAGCTATCCATAAAATAGCCCTGTCTTAGTTTTTTTAGTCTGTTGTAACAGAATCACATAGACAGGGTGATTCAGAAGCAATAGGAGTTTATTTTTAATATTCTGGAGACTGGGAAGTCTAAGACTGGGTCACCAGCAGATTCAGTGTCTGATGAAGACCCACTTCTTACTTCAGAGTTGGCTGTCTTCTCATTGTAATGTCAGAGGAAAGTATTCTTCTATTTTACAATAGAAGGTCTATTTTACAAGAACATTCTCCAATACTTTGGCCACCTGATACAAAGAGCTGACTTATTGAAAAAAGATCCTGATGCTAGGAAGGATTGAGGGCAGGAGGAGAAAGGGGTTACAGAGGATGAGATGGTTGGATGGCATCATCTATTCAATGAACATCAACTTGGGCAGACTCTGGGAGATGGTGAGGGACAGGAAGGCCTGGTGTGCTGCACTTCATGTGACCTCATAGATTCAGATATGATTTGACAACTGAACAACAACAACATTCTCATTTATTTGGACCCTCCCTCATAACATAATCACCTTCCAAATTCTTCACTTTCCAGGTTTATCACATTAAAGATTAGATTCTAATATAAAATTTGGTGGAGAAGGGAGTGAAACATAAAACTTCAGTCTACATCAAGCCCCCTTATTTTGTTCTGATTTTATTCTCTGAACTCTTAAGTTGATATAATCAGGATTTAGAAGTAAAAGTTTGTGCATAAAGTTGGAAAGATCAGAATAATCAATTATGGTTGGAGAGAAAAGAATTCCTAAAGTTAAAAAAGAGAATAGAAATCAGAGGCATGAATCTTGGAGCCATGAGCACAAACAAATAATCTTATTTTAATAGATTTCCCCAAATAGTATAGCAATTAAGAAAGTTACAATAACTCTTATAAGATAGTAACATACAGTTAAACTGCCTGTTTATAAAAGCTTTAAGTAAAAATCTTACCAATAAAAACTAAACAGTAGGATATACTTTTAATTTCATAAGAAATATTGTTTAATAGTACCACTAAAGCATTATTTAACTCAATAGGTAGACAATAATTAATATGATATGTATACTTACAGATTTTTTTTCAGAGTTATAAATTTTCTCTACCCTGTTAAATATAATATAATAACCCNAGGCCTTACAAATAGCTGTGAAAAGAAGAAAGGTGAAAAGCAAAGGAGAAAAGGAAAGATATAAGCATCTGAATGCAGAATTCCAAACAATAGCAAGAAGAGATAAGAAAGCCTTCTTCAGCGATCAATGGAAAGAAATACAGGAAAAGAACAGAATGGGAAAGACTAGAGATCTCTTCAAGAAAATTAGAGATACAAAAGGGGAACATTTCATGCAAAGATGGGCTCGATAAAGGACAGAAATGGTATGGACCTAACAGAAGCAGAAGATATTAAGAACAGGTGGCAAGAATACACAGAAGAACTGTACAAAAAAGATCTTCACGATCCAGATAATCATGGTGATGTGATCACTAATCTAGAGCCAGACATCTTGGAATGTGAAGTCAAGTGGGCCTTAGAAAGCATCACTGCGAACAAAGCTAGTGGAGGTGATGGAATTCCAGTTGACCTTTTTCAAATCCTGAAAGATGATGCTGTGAAAGTGCTGCACTCAATATGCCAGCAAGTTTGGAAAACTCAGCAGTGGCCACAGGACTGGAAAAGGTCAGTTTTCATTCCAATTCCAAAGAAAGGCAATGCAAAAGGAAGATGGTAGGAGGGGTAAAATCAAATTTAGAATCAAACCCCATATCCTAGAGACACTCAGAGAGCTCAAACAAAACCTTATGAGCACCAGGACCCAGGGATCCCACAAGAGACTGAGCCAGACCTGCTTTTGAGTTTTGAGTGTCTCCTGTTGAGGCACAGGTCAGCAGTGGCCTGCTATGGGGACAGGGGCTCTGACTGAAGCAGACCTGGGAGGAGCCAAGTGTGAGCCCCATCATAGAGCCACCAAGCAGACAACCTACAAACTGGAGAACAAATATACCAAAGAAGCTTTCACACTGTGCAAAAGTTCTAAGGCCCACAGCAGATTTCTCAACCTGAAGATCCTACAAAGGGACTGAGAAAACCCAGGGAATCTGACTTTGAATGCCAGTTTGATTTGATTACAGAACTTCCAGAGAACTGGGGAAACAGACTCTTGGATGGCATAAACAAAGCCTTGTGCACACCAGGACCCAAGATAAAGGATCAGTGACCCCACAAGAGACTAAATCAGACTTGCCTGTGAGTGCCCAGGAGTCTCCACTGGTAGAGTGGGTTCATAGTGGTCTGCTGTGGGGTCAGGGGCTCTGAATACAACAGTCCTGGGAGCTGCAATGTGCTGGCATAAGTACTTTTGAAGGAGGTCGCCATTACTGCCATTATCCTTACCATAGTTGGGCCTCAGGCCAAACTACAGGGATGGTACACAGATACACCCACCAACAGAAAATTGGATTAAAGATTTACTAAGCATGGCCATCAGAGCAAGACCCAGATTCCCCCACAGCCAGTCCCTGCCAATTGGGAAGCTTCCAAGAGCCTCTTAATCCTTATCCATCAGGAGACAAACAAATAAAAACACAGAGGCAGAAAACTAACCAAACTGGTCATGTGGATCACAGGCTTGTCTAACTCAATGAAATTATGAGCCATGCCATGTAGGGGCCACCCAAGATGAACAGGTCGTGGTGGAGAGTTCTGAAAAAATGTAAACCACTTCAGTATTCTTGCCTAGAAACCCCATGACCAGTATGAAGAGGGAAAAAAAAAATAGATATGACATGGAAAGATGAACTCCTGAGGTCAGAAGGTACCCAATATAATACTAGAGAAGAGTGGAGAAATACACCAGAAAGAATGAAGAGGCTGAGCCAAGACTAAGTAAGTGCCCAGTTTTGGATATGACTGGTGATGTAAGTGAAGTTAGGTACTATAAAGAACAATATTTGATTAGGAACACGGAATGTTAGTTTCATGAATCAAGGTAAATTGGATGTGGTCAAACAGGAGATGGCAAGAGTGAACATCAACACTTTAGGAATCAGTGAACTAAAATGGACTGGAATGGATAAATTTAATTTAGATGATCATTCTATCTACTACTGCAGGAAAGAATCCCTTAGGAAAAAATGGAGTAGCCTGTATAGTCAACGAAAGAGTCCAAAATGCAGTACTTGGATACAATCTCAAAAATGACAGAATGATCTCAGCTCATTTCCAAGGCAAACGATTCAATATCACAGTAATCCAAGTCTATGTCCCAATCCCTAATGCCAAAGGAGCTGAATTTGACCCGTTCTATGAATCTCTATAGACGATCTAGAACTAACATAAATAAAAAGATGTCCTTTTCATCATAGGGGACTGGAATGCAAAAGTAGGAAGTCAAAAGCTACCTGGAGTAACAGGCAAGTTTGACCTTGGAGTACAAAATGAAGCAAGGTGAAGGCTAACAGAGTTTTGCCAAGAGAACACAATGGTCATAGCAAACACTCTCTTCCAACAATACAAGACATGAGTCTACACATCGACATCATCAGATGGTCAATACTGAAATCAGATTGATTATATTCTTTGCAGTCAAAGATGGAGAAGATCTATACAGTCAGGGAAAAAAAAAAAAAAGACCAGAGGCTGTCTGTGGCTCAGATCATGAACCTCTTATTGGTAAATTCAGACTGAAATTGAAGAAAGTAGCAAAAATCATTAGAACATCCAGATATGACCTAAATTAAATCCCTTAAGATTATACAGTGGAAGAAACAAACAGATTCAAGGGATTATATCTGAAAGACAGAGAGCCTGAAGAACTATGGACAGATGTTTGTAACATTGTACAGGATGTGGTGATCAAAACCATCCCCAAGAAAAAGAAATGCAGAAAAGAAAAATGGTTGTCTGAAGAGGCCTTACAAATTGCTAAGAAAAGAAGACAAGCAAAAATCAAAGGAGGAAAGGAAATATATATCCATCTGAATGCAGAGCTCCAAAAAATAGCAAGGAGAAATAAGAAAACCTTCCTAAGTGATCAACACAAAGAAATAGAGGGAAAAACAGAAGGGGAAATATTAGAGATCCCTTCAACAAAATTGGAAATACCAAGGGAACATCTCATGCAAAGATGGGCACAATAAAGGGCAGAAATGGTATAGACCTAACAGAAGCAAAAGATATTAAGAGAAAGGGGCAAGAATACACAGAAAAACTACCCCAAAAAGATCTTAATGACTCAGATAAGCACAATAGTGTGATCACTCACCTAGAGCCAGATGAGTGGCTCACTCACTCACCTGGAGTGTGAAGTCAAGTGTGCCTTAAGAAGCATCACTACAAACATAGCTAGCGGAGGTGATGAAATTCCAAATGAGCTATTTCTAATCATAAAAGATGATGCTGTGAAAGTGCATCACAGAACTCAATATTCCAGCAAATTTGGAAAGTCAGCAGTAACCACAAGACAGGAAAAGGTAAGTTTTCATTCCAATCCCAAAGAAAGGCAATGCCAAAGAAAGTTCAAACTACAGCACAGTTGCACTAATCTCCAAGCTGAGCTTCAGTAGTACATGAACTGAGAATTTCCAGATGTTCAAGCTGGATAAAGAAAAGTTAAAGGAACCAGAGATCAATTTGCCAACATCTGTTGGATTGTAGAAAAAGTAAGAGAATTCCAGAAAAACATCTACTTCTGCTTAATTAACTACGCTAAAGCCTTTGACTGTGTGGATCACAACAAACTGTGGAAAATTCTTCAAGAGGGGGGGAATAACAAGACCACCTTACCTGCCTCCTGAGAAATCTATATACAGGTCAAGAAGCAATAGTTAGAACCAGACACGAAACAACGGACTGCTTCCAAATTGGTGAAAGAATGAATCAAGGCTGTATATTGTCACTTTGCTTATTTAATTTACATGCAGAGTACATCATACAAAATGTTAGACTGGATGAAGCACACCTGGAAACAAGATTTCAGGGAGAAATATCAGTAATCTCTAATATGCAGATAACATGCAGATAACATCACCATTATGGCAGAAAGAGAAGAGGAGCTAAAGAGCCTCTTGATTAAAGTGAAAGAGGAGAGTGAAAAACCTGGCTTAAAACTCAACATTCAAAAACCAGAGATCATGGCCTCTGAGCCCATCACTTCATGGCAAATGGATGGGGAAACGATAGGAACAGTGACAGACTTTATTTAATGGGCTCCAAAATTACTTCAGATGGTGACTGCAGCCATTAAATGAAAAGACACTTGCTCCTTGGAAAAAAAGCTATGACAAACCTAGACAGCATACTCAAAAGCAGAGACATTTCTTTGATGACAAATGTCCATCTAGTCAAAGCTATGGCTTTTCTAGTAGTCATGTATGGATGTAAGAGTTGGACTATAAAGAAAGCTAAGTCTATATCCGATGCAGGATGCAGGATGCAGGATGCTTGGGACTGGTGCAAGGAGAGGACTCAGAGAGACGGTATGGGGTGGGAGGTGGGAAGGGATTCATGTTTGGGAACGCTTGTACACTCGTGGTGAATTCATGTTAATGTTTGGCAAAAGCAATACAGTAATGTAAAGTAAACTAAAGTTAAAATAAAAATTTAAAAAATAAATAAATAAATAATTGATGCTTTTGAACTCTGGTGTTGGAGAAGACTCTTCAGAGTCCCTTGGACTGCAAGGAAATAAAACCAGTTAATCCTAAAGGAAATCAGTCCTGAACATTCATTGGAAGGGCAGGTGCTAAAGCTGAAGCTCCAATACTTTGGTTACCTGATGTGAAGAAGTGACTCACTGAAAAAATGCTGTGTTGGGAAAGATTGAAGGCAGGAGGAGAAGGGGATGAGAGAGGATGAGATGTTTGGTAGCTTCACCAACTAGATAGATATGAGTTTGAGCAAGCTCTGGGAGGTTTTTTTTTTTTTTTTTTTTGGAAAGAGAAGTGAGGAGTGCTGCAGTCCATAGGATTGCAAATAGTTGGAGAGGACTGAATGACTGAACTGAACTGTCTGAAACAACCCATGAAAGTGAAAGTGTTAGTCACTCAATAGTATCCGACTCTTTGCAACCCCATGGATGGTAGCCCACAGGCTCCTCTGTTTATTCCAGGCAGGAATACTGTAGTGGGTTGCCATTTCCTTCACCAAAGGATCTTCCAAACCCAAGGATTGAACCTTGGTCTCCTACATTACAGGCAGATTCTTTACCCTCTGAGCTACCAGGGAAGCTCCAAATAACCCATACTATGGGAATTGCAAGCATTTTCTGTAGAAGAGCTTGCAGCTGGTGTAAAGAAAGCTCAAAAGAAAATGAAAGGAAAGTTACTTTCAAATTCATGACAATCAATTTAGTAAACATCTAAAATAATGCAGTTTTGTTTAAACAGCTTATGCAACTTTAAAAGTGCCAGAATTTTACAGGCAAAAAGGAGGTTGCTCCCTATCCTGAAGGTAGATATAAGGAGCATACTACATACAACATAGGGAATAAGTTCTAGAATCTGTAGAATAAGTTTCATTTCTTTCATAATTTCCATGGTTTTAGACAGTCACATCTCTTTTCTGGACCCAGATTTCTGATTTGTACAATGAGGAGGTTTAATTCAATTTCTATGAATACTTTCTCCATATGTAAATATATTAGTAAGAGCTCTTAATGGCTCCACCAGCATGATATGTGATGAGGTATAAGAGTTTCTGTAGACATTGTTCTTTCAAAAATATTTTTATGACCTTTAGACAAATCAGTTTGAGACAACCCTATTTGCTTCACATTAATTCATATAGCAGATATAAAAAAGGGAAGATTTTACATTGTTCTTGTTCTAATTCAGAAAGGAAAGTAATTGGCAGTCCAATTATTTTAATATTGAAAGTTTGAGTTGGCATACCAAACTCTCACTAGAATTCTAAATTTGTTGGAGCTCAACTTCATTTTCCAATCCCCATTCCCTATCTTAGAGATGGGTTTTCATTTTTTTCCTCCCTAAATTCTCTATTCAAATGTTAAGTACAGCAATCAAGATAGATAAAGCACTGAGAATATCATCTTACAGAATTCAGAATTCCCTAAATACAAAGCTATGTACTGATAATGCTGCCTGAAGTATAATATAGGAAGCATAAATTTGCTAGCTACATTAACTACTTTCAAACATATATCATATTGAGAGCTCTTTAGTGTAGGATTTTGTGTATTTGAATCCTTCCTTTACAAGATCATTCTGAATAAAATGTCAGTTTCTTCAGTTCCATATGGAAATATTACACAATAGATTTAGAATGGTGTGGCTTGTTTATTTTTTATTAGCAACATGTCGCAAAACCAATGATCTTTAATTTGGAATGTAGGATTCTTTTCTATCCAAATTCAGGACAATAGGACATGAACTGTTTTTCTAGCTGCAAAGAAAACATTTAATCTCTGTGAAAGTTAATGTGCAGCCCTGGACTTCCTAATTTGATTTTATTTCTTAGCTCTTCTCTTTTACTTCCCTCAGGCTCAGTTTTAAAATTGTTTACCAACTGCTGCTTACAATTACAACCACTGTGTATATTTTGATAACATAATGAAGAAACAAAATAGACATTTTCCAAGGTCTGGATTTATGTCAGAATGTGTCAGAAGGGTCACATTTCACTGAGATTCAATGAAAGAATTCAGTTGAAGGATTCAGTTCCTTAAAGTATTTTCTGTTCTCTTTCCTCTTCTCTAGGTAAGCCATGAGTTTGAGCAAACTCCAGAAGATGGTGAAGGACAGGGAAGCCTGGTTTGCCGCAGTCTGTGGGTTCACAGTCTGTCACAACTAAGTGAATGAACAACAACAAACAGACCCTGAATCAGACCATGAGCATGCTCCATAGCTTCAATCAAGCAGGCTTGTTGAGATCCCATGGACTGTAGGCTGCCAGGCACCTCTGTCCATGGAATTCTTCAGGAAAGAATACTAGAGTGAGTTGCCATGCCCTCCTCCAGGGAATTTTCCTGACCCAGGTATTGAATACACATCTCCTGCACTGCAGACGGATTCTTTACCACTGAACCATCAGGGAAGCCCGTGAATCAGGTTAATGAATGCCAAATCCAAAAATGTGCCTAGACTCTTGGGTGGAGTTTCAGGGCATGAGGAAGTTATATTTCATTAGGCTACAGGAAACCAAAGGAATAAAGTGACTTGGTCAAAATCAAATCCAGCACAATTTTCTTTTGTTAAATAAACTGTTGTCATTGTTTAGTCACTGAGTCGTGTCCAACTCTTTGAGATCCCATGGACTGTAGTCTGCCAGGATCCTCTGTCAATGGGATTTTCCAGACAAGAACCCTGGAGTAGATCGCCATTTCTCTCTCCGGGGAATTTTCCCAGCCCAGGGATTGAACCGTGTCTCCTGCACTGGCAGGAGAATTCTTTACCATTGAGCCACCTGGGTATCGTTATGTAAATATTTATTGCTAAATACACATGTCCAAGTGGTAAGCAACACTAACTTCGATCATCTATTAGATCTCTATTTTAGGAAGTTTTGAGTGTAGTGGGGGAAACAGACTTCTTCATTCTAGTCAATCACTATTGTAATAAATCTGTTTCAGTTTAGAGCAAAATTGTGTGGAGCTATATAATACCAAATGCAAAGCTGTTGTTGTTGTTGTTGTTGTTTTTCTCTCTCATTTTTACCTTACTCAACTTATTAGCAGAATTTGACCAACTTTTAAATTCCTCTTAATTTCAATAGGTAAAGTTATTCACAAAATAAGCAGTGTGTTGTGACAAAAGAGTATCGTCACCAACAAATACTCTTTATTCTATTTTTCTGAAGGAATTCCTAAGAAACGTGGTTCCAGCTAACTTTAACTGAATACGTATTAATTATAATTGATTGTCCTCTGTTCCAGAACTCTGTTTAAGATGCATAGTGTTGATGTGAGCTTGGGGGAAAATAAATTTTAAGGACTTCCTATTAGTTCTTTTCTTTAAAGTCTAGAGGCAACAGTGCTTAGGTTCTCATTCCTTGTCTTATTTCACACCTTTAACTCTCTAGAAGGCAAAACAACCCCCCCCCC
>SJYQ01001941.1:316831-346362 GCA_006410935.1 Redunca redunca
AAAAAAAAAAAAAACCCTACATAAATAAAAGATTCATCCAACATTATGACTTCAGACCTCAAAGAGAGAAGATAAGAGAATAAAGAGAGAAAGAAGAATTTTCTATTTTTCTACCCCTCTCAAAATTTGACCGTATGTTGACTCTTGTAGGAGTTTCCCAGGTGGTGCTAGAAAAGAATCCTCCTACCAATGCAGGAAACTCAGAAGACATGGTTTCAACCCCTGGGTCGGTAAGGTACCCTGTAGGAAGTGACAACAACTCCAGTATTCTTGCCTAGAAAATTCCATGGACAGGGGAGCCTGGCATGCTACAGTCCATGGGAGGCGACTGAGCACACAGGACTCTTGTAGGCTATTGATGGTTAGAGTAATCCAGCTTGAATATTGGTATGAGAGACAAAGTGAGTCGCATATGCATCAGAGAAATTGTCTGATTATTTCTCAAGTCTTTTTGATACAGAAGCAAAAGATGTGGAAATAGAATTTCTCATAGAAGGATTTTCTTAGTTTCCCTAAGTTAAGCTTGTGTACAGTTAATGGATCTCTTGTGATAAAACAAGTGCATCATATTTGAAAACATTGTATATTCATTGCCAATACTTTCCAACTTCATAGGAAAGCATTCTATGCATATATAATTCTAACTATAAAAGTGGTTATAACTACAAGTATAACTATAACCCATGATTGGAAAAATTGAATCTGTTTGTTTAAATTGAAAAATACATGTTTATAAAGAAAGTGGATTGTTAATCTGCACTCTTAATAAAATTATTCTATAGGTAGTTTTGTTTTGTGGTTTTCATTGTAGACAATGAGAAGATTTCCCAGAACCTAACAAATCATTAAGCTTTAAAGTTGGAAAAATCTCAACAACCAACCAATCCAACTGCTGAAATGCTGGTGTTGAAGATTTTATACTATTTTCCTAAGTACATTTTCTCACAATGTGATTAATCTGTGGATTGTATGCCTGAAAGCTACATTAAGAAAGAAGGACAAAGAAACACCACACATTCACTATCTAATAATTACCTTCAAATTACTGGTTGCATAATTTTTATCTTCTGTTTTGTATTTAAATATTTGAAGGTATGTAAAATATTATTTATGCTAAACAATTTCAGAGCTCCCAATCTGATAGCTTTTGATGGGTCTCTTTAAATTTTTTGAGTTGTGATAGATTATGAAAGAAAATAACTGAAATTAATAAAACTGATTGAATCTATGCTTCACAATAAATTCACATACAGAGGATTTTCAAAATGTAGGAACTGTCAATCCCAGTGGAAAGTTGTTGACATTTATTTACTGCCTTTACTTCAAGAAAGGTTTTGTTTCTTTCTTTTTTCCTTTAATAGAAAGAACATATTCCCCAGTCTGTTCATTTTGGCATAATAATTTTGCTTACTTTTCAACCTCCTATTTAAATATTAAAGCTATTCTTCTAGTAAGCAGGAACATCTAATTAAGGCCTACAAATGTTTTACAGTTATATGATTCAAGAAATCAACTGGGGCATGAATAATAGGCTATATGCAACCTGGGATTTTAGTCTAATGGAAACATATGTAAGACAGTGACATGGGAAATGCAGATCATTCAGTTAGACTTGACAGCAGTTAGCATGAACATACATCTAAAGTTGAATTGTCTCCTAATTTCACTGTCACTTAAACATTAAATTATTTAAACACTTACTACCGAAAATTTATTTGGGCCAAATCTGATTTCAAAGATCTAAATGCAATGGCTTTTGGCAGTTTCCTTAAATGTTTTCAAGCAGTCTAAGATGAAGCTATAGAAGTATTTCAATCAATAGGGCCAGTTAAATTTGATGTTTAAAACGAGTTCTCAGAGTCCTTCTCAAGAGTAGAAATATTTGGTAAGTGTGCACTATTATGGAAAGGGCTTCCGAGGTTGTTCAGTGGTAAATAATCTGCCTGCCAATGCAGGAGATGCAGGAAATGTGGGTTCAATCCCTGGGAAAGGAAGGTCCCTTAGAGAAGGAAATGACAACCCACTCCAGTATTCTTGCCTGGAAAATCCCATGGACAGTGAGCCTGATGGGCTACAGTCCATAAGGTCTCAAAGAGTGGGACATGACTGAGCATGCACACACATGCATATAGTAGTTTTTTTTCTTTCTACTGAGGAGTCATAAATATCCTCTTCTTTGGAAAAGACCCTTTAAGATACCCTCAAAGAAGAGTATCCTCTTCTTTAATGTTGATACTGTTAATTCTGGATACTCTGAATAGTGAACTTGACAAATATAACACTAATTTCTGGTAATAATGTAAAAGATTATTTTTTATAAACATAAAATATTAGAATCCACCATATATTGTAAAAATATCTTTTTTGCTGTTCAGTTACCCAGTCATGTCCCATGCTTTGCAATCCAATGAACAGCAGCACACGAAACTTCCCTGTCCTTCACCATCTCCCAAAGCTTGCTCAAACTCATGTCCATTGACTCAGTGATGCCATCCAACCTCTCATCCTCTGTTGACACTTTTTCCTCCTGCCCTTAATCTTTCCCAGCTTCAGGGTCTTTTCCAATGAGTCAACTCTTCGCATCAGGTGGCCAAAATATTGTAGCTTCAGTTCCAGGATCAGTCCTTCCAATGTATATTCTGGGTTGATTTCCTCTAAGATTGACTGGTGTGATCTCCTTGCTGTCTCTGGAGGGACTCTCAAGAGTCTTTTCCAGCACCATAGTTTGAGAAAATTCATCCAGATCATGGAGATTGCATTGAAATAGGATATAGAAAATATTAACTTCTATATGAGCCAAAATATGTGTTATCTAGTCCAAAATATGGAGAATAACCTGAAAATATGCCAGTATGCCCTACACTTTAGTAAATAGTCCACCTTACATTTTCAGAATTGGGCAGAAGACAAACTGGCCTTGGGAAGAAAGTCTCTGAATCTAAATGAATTTATAAAATGCAGAGAATAAAGATATCCTTTTGATCATAGAATTAAAATAAAAACAGCAAAACGGACCATATGTAAATAAAACAATTATACTTTATTCTACATTATGGTTGACCTTTGCCTTCTAAATAGAAAATAAGTGTCTCTTGGACAAGTTTCAATTTTCTTTCTTCTCATTTGGAACATTTCTCTTCTTTACTGACAATTTTTCAAATGTTCAGGTTAGAAATATTGACGTTCATTGGTGGAGTGTTAATCATTATCCATTTCTGGAGTAAATCCAAAGCTGTAAATTAGAGCAGGATATCAGCTATGGTTGGCTTGTAATGCTGAGCTGGGAGTTTAAAAATCCATATGCAAAACTAACCTTGAATATATTGGATAGGAAGTAAACCTGGAAACCAAATAAAGTGGCCTCAAAGTGTAAAGCCTGATTAAGAAAGTGATAAAGAGATGGCTAATGAGAAGGAAGCAAAAAGCTTGTTTAAAAAAATTCTGTAAAGCAATTGCATAATATTGTTACTTTTGCATTTATTGCTTAAATATTTATTAGATGCTCTGGGCAATATATGCATATATATGTTGTTTAGTTGCTAAGATGTGTCGGATTCTTTTGTGACTGTATGGACTGTAGCCACCAGGCTCTGTCCATGGGATTCTCCAGGCAAGAATACTGGAGCGGGTTGCCATTTCATTTTCCAGAGGATCTTCCCATGTAGGGATCGAATCTGTGTCTCCTGCATTAGCAGGCAGATTCTTTACCACTGAGCTACCTGGGAAGTGCCATATACTTACATACATAAATGTTAAAATATTACCTTTTCCTTTAAAAAAAAAGGAAATTGGGAGGAAAACACATACACAAGAAAAGCTTACAATGAAATGGACTAATTGCTATGTATTAGATGAGAGCAAGCTGATATTGAAAGTAATAGGACATGATTAAATCAGCTATGGTTTTACAGAGGATGAGGAACCAGATAGAGATATTAAAAGGGTGTATCACATAGAAAGCAGAGATGAAATCACTTCAGAGTGTGATAAGAGCATATGAAAATGTTTTGAGTATGCCAGTGAGCAATTCTATTACCAGGATAAAAGGTGCTTGCAGAAAGTGGAAGTCTTGGCAGGTCAAGTGATTTGGAGCACGATTTGGAACAATGTTAGGGGTAATGACAAGTGCATTTCAAGTAAAGAAATAAGGAAAAGTATACTTCTAAAGGACAGAATAGTAGACTGCCTTGATTAAAATCCTATCTAGTTTTTCCAAGATGCAGTTATGTTCCTTTTAAATATGTAAATCTACTGATAAATAAAAACCTAGCAAAGCATGGAGAAAAAAATAGGTATTAATAGCTTCAAGTGTCAAATATAGAAAGTAATCCACAACTTAAAAGTGAGATTTCTATAACCATGATAGAAAAACAGAAAGAAGATAGTAAAATAAAAGTTAAATAAAGGCCAATTTCACTAATACAAAGTCACACATGCACAAATTCTATGAAAATATTATTAATTTTATCTAGAAATACAGTAAAAAACATGGCAAAGTAAGTTAAACAGAAATAAAAAGATATTGGGAAATAGGAGTTACTCATATTTACAAATAAATATCATAATTGCTATATTTTTAAAATGTAAAGGCAGATAGAATTTTTTGGAAAAGACAACTAGAAAAATACAACATGACACTGAACTCAGAAACATTCACACACATATTTGGAAACTGCTTTGTAGAGAACTGTGTGTGCATTTACTCCACCACATTTCAATTATATATCAGGTTAAATAGTAATTTGCGTAAACCTCTATCACATACCAAGTTTCTTCTTTATACTATTGTTTGTTGTTTAGTTGCTAAGTCATATCTGACTCTTTGCAACTCCATGAACTGTGTAGCCTGCCAGGCTCCTCTGTCCATGGGTTTTCTAGGCAAGAATACTGGAGTGGATTGCCATCTCCTCTTCCAGGGGATCCTTTCACCCCAGGGATCAAACCCACTTCTATTATGTCTTCTGCATTGGAAGTAACAATAAAGAATTAGAAAGTTCTGTCCATATAGGAAAATAAAAGTACAGTGTGATATTTCACATTATGGAGGATCTTAGAGCAATTAAAAACAGAGAACTTGAAATACATTGATTAATTTCAAAAATGCAATTGCCAAGTAAAAATTAAAGTTATAAATTTATGTATATAGTATTTTACCTTCTAAAACTTTTAAATTCCCAAGACCATAATATATTTACAGTGGTGTCATCATATAGATTAGAACTATAAGAAAAATATTCATACATGTCCTTTTTGTAAGGCAAATGGAAAAAGCATTGGAAAGGTTTATAACAAGGAATTCAATATTAATCACAGTTATTTATTCACAAAAATTCAAATACAGTAAGACAATCTAATTTGTATGATGAGTGCATAGCTTTTCACCATATTTTTCTCTATGTATTTTGTGACTTAATTTTCCTAAAGTTAAAATGTAAAAAAAAAATTCAGTGTGAACTATAGTTAATAAGGGATGGAAGGAAGTCTATGTTGTAGGTTGTAAGGATGTTTTCGGTGAAGACTTGAACTAACCAAGTAGTCTTGGATTTGTAAGTAGGGGAATGACTTGAAAACACTTTGTCAGTACAAATAAAAGAGTGCAGTGATGGATGAGATGTAGAAGTTTGGGGGAATAAGGCAATTGGATAGATAATTGGTGAGAAAATTGAAGACGTGAAAGTCCTACTATTAACATGAAGGTCAAATGTTATCTTTAGACAAAAATTACAGTATGCCAAAGTCTTAGAACAGAGAGGAACCTCAAAAGAGACCTACATCAGGTCCTGTGGAGTAATAGACAAATAAAGTAACATAATTAGCATAAACAGCAAAAAGGAGAAGGCGACAGCAGAGAACGAGATGATTATATAGCACCACTGATTCAATGGACGTGAGTTTGAGCAAACTCCAGGAGATAGTGAAGGACAAGGAAGCCTGGTGTGCTGCTGTCCATGGGGTCACAAAGAGTCAGATATGATTTAGCAACTGAAAAACAACAAATTACCATAATGAGCAGAAAGAGGAACCACAGATACATGGATGAAAACCATGCATCTTATGTATTAAAAATCGAATGTGTGTGCATGTGCAAAGTGCGTATGTATATAGTATTCTTTTATTCCAGTGAAATTCACATAACATAGAACTAAATAAATTAAAGTGTAAAAACCATTTACTACATTCACAATGCCATACAGCCAACACCTCTATCAGGTTCCAAAAATACTTTCATTACCCCTAAAGAAATCTGCATGCCCATTAAACAATATATCTTTCTTCTGTACTCTCCATGTTTACAAATTGCCAATCTGCTGTCTGTATGGATACACCTAATCTAGATACTTCATATAAATGGAATTACATGATATGTGACCTTACATGTCTGGCTTCTTTCACTTAGAACAATGCTTTCAAATTTCACCCAGTTTGATGAATGCCTCAGTACTTCATGGACTTCCCAGGTGGTACAGTGATAAAGAATCCACTAGCCAATGCAAGAGACCTAGGAGACATGGGTTTGATTCCTGGCTCAGAAGCACCTCCTGTAGAAAGAAGTATTCTTGCTGGGAAATCCCATGGACAGTGGAGCCTGGTGGTCCATGGGATCACAAAAGAGTCGGACATGACTGACAGCAACTGAGCCCACATGCACATCATTACTTCATCATTTTATATGGCTGAATAGCATTCAATTATATGCTTATGCTAAATTTTGTTCATCTAATATTCAGCTGATAGACATGAGGATTGTTTGCAACAAACTTTTGTATACAAGGTTTGAACACCTGTTTTCCATTTTTCTGAGTATATATCTAGAAAAGAAGGCAGGTGGCCTGTTCATATCTCCTTACTTCTAGGGAAATCAGTTAATTCTCTCTGTTAAGAGAAACACAGCTTATCTACTGGATTTCTTTATCACCATGTCTCTATATAAAGTATTACTTAGAGTAAATTAACCCAGAATCTATAAATGCTTCTTGAAACAAAGCTAGAATCTGAAGCTTTTTCTTCAAGCTAGACTTTGAAATACTATGCAATCTGCACAGAGATTTTTCAAGACTGTACTTAACAAAACCTGGACCTCTGTTTGGTTTAGTTCTCCACCATAGGCTCTTTCACACACACACACACACACGCATTCACACACACACACATTCACACACACTGTTATACAATTTAGCCTAAAGTAATAGGGTTTCTTCCTCTAGAAACATAACAAAGACTCCATTCACAAGATAATGAATCTCATTAAACTTGAAATTTCTTTGCCTTGCCTAAAATAATAAGCAAATTATGTCAGTAAATTATTTAATTTCTCAATCCAACTACTAACCAGGTCCAAGCCTGCTTAGCTTTCAACATAAGATGAGATCAGGTGCATTCATGGTGGTATGGCCATAGACAAAATTATATAATTTCTGTCTAGAGGACACTTTATTATATTTTAAATAGCAGTAAAATAATCATTTAATATAAGTACCTCTGANAAATACTATTTAAATACAATGTTATAAATAATAATTTATGAAATGAATAATACCTTTTAAACAGAAATGCAATGTAATTATCTCCTTACATGCTACTAAAGTAATGCTCAAAATTCTCCAAAGCAGGCTTCAACAGTGCGTGAACTGTGAACTTCTAGATGTTCAAGCTGGATTTAGAAAGGGCAGAGGAACCAGAGATCAAATTGCTAACATCTGCTAGACCATCAAAAAAGCAAGAGAGTTCCAGAAGAAAAAAAAAAAAAAAAAACATGTATTTCTGCTTTATTGACTATGCCAAAGCCTTTGACTGTGTGGATCACAATAAACTGTGGAAAATTCTGAAAGAGATGGTAATACTAGACCACCTGACCTGCCTCTTGAGAAATCTTTATACAGGGCAGGAGCCAACAGTTAGACCTGGACATGGAACAACAGACTGGTTCCAAACAGGAAAAGGAGTGCCTCAAAGCTGTATATTGTCACCCTACTTATTTAACTTATAAAAAGAACACCATGAGAAATGCTGGGCTGGAGGAAGCACAAGCTGGAATCAAGATTGCTGGGAGAAATATCAATAACTTCAGATATGCAGATGATGCAACCCTTACGGCAGAAAGTGAAGAAGAACTAAAGAGCCTCTTGGTGAAAGTGAAAGTGGAGAGTGAAAAAGTTGGTTTAAAGCTCAACATTCAGAAAACGAAGATCATGGCATCCGGTCCCATCACTTCATGGCAAAAAGACAGAGAAACAGTGGAAACAAAGACAGACTTTATTTTTGGGGGCTCCAAAATCACTGCAGATGGTGACTGCAGCCAAGAAATTAAAAGACTCTACTCCTTGGAAGAAAAGTTATGTCCAACCTAGACAGCATATTAACAAGCAGAGACATTATTTTGCCAACAAAGGTCCATCAAGTCAAGGCTATGGTTTTTCCAGTAGTCATGTATGGAAGTGAGAGTTGGACTATAAAGAAAGCTGAGTACTGAAGAATCGACGCTTTTGAACTGTGGTGTTGGAGAAGACTTTTGAAAGTCCCTTAGACTGCAAGGAGATCCAACCAGTCCATCCTAAAAGAAATCAGTCCTGAATATTCATTAGAAGGACTGATCTTGACCCTAAACTCCAATACTTTGGCCACCTAATGTGAAGAACTGACTCATTGGAAAAGACCCTGATGCTGGGAAAGATTGAAGGCAGGAGGAGAAGAAGACAACAGAGGATCAGATGGTTGGATGGCATCACCGACTCAACTGATATGAGTTTGAGTAGGCTCTAGGAGTTGGTGATGGACAGGGAGGCCTGGAATGCTACAGTCCCTGGGGTTGCAATCAGTTGGACACGACTGAGCAACTGAACTGAACTGAACTAAGAAAAGGCAGAAGAACCAGAAATCAAATTGCAAACATCTCTTGGATCATCAAAAAAGCAAGAGAGTTCCAGAAAAACATCTACTTCTGCTTCATTGACTATGCCACAGCTTTGTCTGTGTGAATGACAATAAACTCTGGAAAATTTTTAAAGAGATGGGAATACCAGGCCACCTGAGAAATCTGCATGCAGGTCAAGAAGCAGCAGTTAGAACTGTACGTGGAACAACAGACCAGTTCCTAATCAAAAGGAGTAAGTCAAAGCTAGTACGTATATTTTCACCCTGCTTATTTAACTTATATGCAGAGTACATCATGCGAACTACTGAGCCAGATGAAGAACAAACTGGAATGAAGATTCAGCTCAGCTCAGTTCAGTCCAGTCACTCTTTCGTGTCCTACACTTTGGGAGCCCATGAACTGCAGCATGCCAGGCTTCCCTGTCCATCACCACCTCCTGAAGCATACTCAAACTCATGTCCATGGAATCAATGATCCCATCCAACCGTATCAACTTCTGTCATCTCCTTCTCCTCCTGCCTTCAATCATTCCCAGCATCAGGGTCTTCTCAATGAGACCATTCTTGGCATCCGGTGACCAAAGTATTGGGTTTCAGCATCAGTTCTTCCAATGACTAATCAGGACTGATTTCCTTTAGGAAAGAGTTGTTGAATTTCCTTGCTGTCCAAGGGACTCTCAAGAGTCTTCTCCAACACCACAGTTCAAAAGCATCAATTCTTCAGTGCTCAGCTTTTTTTATAGTCCAACACTCACATCCTTAAATGACTCCTGGAAAAACCAAAGCTTTGACTAGATGGACCTTTGTTGGCAAAGTAATGTCTCTGTTTTTTAATATGCTGTCCAGGTTGAGTTTTAAGCCAACTTTTTCACTCTATTTAGAGTCTCTCCAATGGCACAATCACTTTCTTATAACTCCATCTATATTCTATTTAAATTTAACTTCCAGTTATCCCTTTCTGTTTTTTTGCTGACTTTCATTTTTGATGGCCACTTCTCTTATCTAATTATTTAATTTTTATAAACTGTCATGAGAGTTTGTCACTGAGTCAAAGATATAACACAAATATAGCATTTATTGTTAGTACATGAATTGAATGATGATGAGCAGTGACTAGTTACCAGCAGAGTTTGAAACAGGTGATGTGATTGGTCACTGACTATGATATGCCTCTGTATTTTACGTAGGGGTCTATGCACTGAAGAGGAAGCAACAAAATTGGTACTTTATGCAATTATTCATAATTAATGTACCATGGGACTTAACTCAGTTGATGTATCTACTGGTGTGGGCAAGAATCCCTTAGAAGAAATGGAGTAGCCAACACAGTCAAAAAAAGTGTCCAAAATGCAGAACTTGGATGCAATCTTAAAAACAACAGAATGATTTCTGTTTGTTTCCAAGGGAAACCATTCAGTATCAGGGTAATCCAAGTCTATGTCCCAACCAGTAATTCTGAAGAAGCTGAAGTTGAACAGTTCTATGAAGATGAACAAGACCTTCTAGAACTAACACCCAAAAAAGCTGTTCTCTTCATTATAGGGGACTGAAATGCAAAAGCAGGAAGTCAAAAAATACCTGGAGTAACAGGCAAATTTGGCCTTGGAGTACAAAATAAAGCAGGTTAGGTTAAAATCTGTAACAGAGTTTTTCCAAGAGAATGCACTGATCATAACAAACATACTCTTCCAACAACACAAGACTCTATACATGGATATCACAAGATGGTCAATACCAAAATTAGATTGATTATATTCTTTGCAGCCAAAGATGGAGAAGTTCTAAACAGTCAGCAAATCAAGACCAGGAACTGACTGTGGCTCAGATCATGAACTCCTTATTGCCAAATTCAGACTTAAATTGAAGAAAGTACTAGACCATTTGGGTATGACCTAAATCAAATCCCTTACAATTATACAGTGGAAGTGACAAATAGATTCAAGGAATTATATCTGATAGACTGCCTGAAGAACTGTGGATTGAGGTTCGTGACATTGTACAGGATGCAGTGATTAAGACTATTCCCAAGAAAAAGAAATGCAAAAAGGCAAAATGGTTGTCCGAGGAGGCCTTGCAAAGAGCTGAGAAAAGAAGAGAAGCTAAAGGCAAAGGAGAAAAAGAAAGATATACCAATTTCAATACAGAATTCCAAAGAATAGCAAGGAGAGACAAGAAAGGCTTCCTCTGCTATCATTGCAAAGAAATAGAGGAAAGTAATAGAAAGAGAAAGGCTAGTGATATCTTCAAGAAAATTAGAGATACCAAGGGAACATTTCATGCAAAGATGATCACAATAAAGGACAGAAATGGTATGGGTCTAACAGAAGCAGAAGATATTAAGAAGAGGTGGCAAGAATACACAGAAGAACCCAGATAACCACGATAGTGTGATCACTCACCTAGAGCCAGACATCCTGGAATGCAAAGTGGGCCTTAAGAATCATCACTACCAACAAATTCAGGAGACATAATGGAATTCCAGTAGACCTATTTCAAATCTTAAAAGATGATGCTGTGAAAGTGTTGCACTCAATATGCCAGCAGGTTGGAAAATTCAGCAGTGGCCACAGGACTGGAAAAGGTCAGTTTTCATTCCAGTACCAAAGAATGGCCATGCCAAAGAATGTTCAAACTACCACACAACTGCATTCACCTCACACACCAGCGAAGTAATGCTTAAAAGTCTTCAAGCCAGGCTTCAACATTACATGAACCATGAAATTCCAGATGTTCAAGCTGAATTTAGAAAAGGCAGAGGAACCAGAGATCAAATTGCCAACATTTTCTGGATCATTGAAAAAAACAGAGTTACAGAAAAACATCTACATCTGCTTTATTGACTATACCAAAGCTGTGTGGATCACAATAAACTGGAAAATTCTGAAAGAGATCGGAACACCAGACCACCTGGCCTGCCACCTGAGAAATCTGTATGCAGGTAAAGAAGCAACAGTTAGAACCGGACATGGAACAGACTGGTTCCAAATCGGGAACGGAGTTTGTCAAGGCTGTAAATTGTCACCCTGCTTTTTTAACTTATATGCAGAGTACATCATGCTAAATTCCAGGCTGGATATAGCACAAGCTGGAATCAAGATTGCTGAGAGAAACAGCAATAACCTCAGATACATAGATGACACCACCCAGAGCCACAAATAGTTGGACATGACTGAGCTACTGAACTGAACTGAACTGATACAATGGAAGCTGGAATTTGAACCATGATTTTAAGGGACTGCTGTTTTTTTACTAAATCTTGATAACTGAAATTTGTGTATTTCTGAATCAAACCCACAAAGAACAGCCCTTATCTATTTCTTTCTTGTAATAGCTAACAATGAGGGTGAAAACATGATGATTAATTTAGTCCAATTAGGGTGTACCTTCAGAGCTCATTTCTAGGATCCACACCACATCACTGCTAAATATCCTTAGAATAGTTGCAGAGGATAACACCCCTGTAACCCACCTCCCCATCATGCTTTCTTAGTTCTTGTTTGTGGAGTCCTTGGAAAGCCAAAAGACTTCAACAATAAGGGATGTCAAAAGCCAGCTACAGCTTTTGAAAGACTTGAGGCATGATGTCTATTGGATACATCACTAATGTAAAAGAAACAAAAAAATCAAATATTATCAGGAGTAAAAAAAAAAATGATCTATGTCCTCAATTCCATAAAACTCCTGCTTAAATTTTCCTGTGCTTTAGGTGACATCTTTCTCTACATTTTCTAAGAATTTTGTGGTATCTAATATTTGTGGCTGTCTACAGATTTCTGACACTTCACATTTTGAAAATACCTTTCAAAATCTCCTTTCCCACATGGAAGGAAATACACACACACACACTCCCTTGCCACTAGGGTGCTGATCTGTGACATGACAGCCATTTACCTGGTTTAGGTGGAGCAGAGACTGCATGGAGGTTTAGGGGATGATAGCAGGTGGTCTGAGTTTCTCAGCAGCAGGTTTTTGATCATGGCAGATTTGCTATGGTTTGGAGTTCAGCAGAATCAGCAGTGTCTTTGTCTGGCTATTTTGTAAGAGTTATCTGGTAATTGTTCATATAAGCTCAGATATGACTAAGTTCTCCATCACTCCAAATGAATGTTTAGATGAGCTGGTATTCTTTAATATAAATTTATTTTCTGTGAACTGGCTAGTGCCAACTCAGTCTTTTGTAATTAAATATCCAAATCTATTTTACAGTGTTTTACTCTTCTTGGATATTTAATTTCTTCTCCGTTGCTAACTCTTAGATATATATAATAAATTATTAAGTCATCTTGAGTACAAGTATCTCCATTTATAAACTGTCCTTTTCATTAAAATATTCCTCAACTTCACCCTTTATTTCCACTATACAAATTTCCCCTTACAGTCTCCACCTCTGAAACTGCTCTGAAAGGAACACCAATGTTACACTAATGATCAGCTTAAAGGAACACATTATAGTCCTAGCTGTAACTGACTTTATTGCAGGAATTATGGACTATTCTTTCCTTCTCCAAAATGTCTTAGTTTATCAACCAGCTTGGCTTCCCTCCTTCTGCTCTAAATTCGTGTATCCCTCACATGCTCTATTTTCTTCTTTCTGTGCCTCAAGTATCATTTTCAAAACTTCTCCCTACTGTTAAATAGTTAATCTGTGTTAAGTGTTTCCTCATTTTAACACTCATGTTAATAATGTTGTGTAGTAATATTCACATTAAAAGGCTACAAGACAGATTGCGATGTTGAAGATCATTTACCAGGCACATGCCTGACAGGTGGTTCATACTTCAGTTCAGTTTAGTTCAGTTCAGTCGCTCAGTCGTGTCTGACTCTTTGTGACCCCATGAATGCCAGCACGCCAGGCCTCCCTGTCCATCACCAACTCCCGGAGTTCACTCAGACTCACATCCATCGAGTCAGTGATGCCATCCAGCCATCTCATCCTCTGTCGTCCCCTTCTCCTCCTGCCCCCAATCCCTCCCAGCATCAGAGTCTTTTCCAATGAGTCAACTCTTGGCATGAGGTGGCCAAAGTACTGGAGTTTCAGCTTTAGCATCATTCCTTCCAAAGAAATCCCAGGGCAGATCTCCAGAATGCATTGGTTGGATCTTCGTGCAGTCCAAGGAACTGTCAAGAGTCTTCTCCAACACCACAGTTCAAAAGTATCAATTCTTCGGCACTCAGCTGTCTTCACAGTCCAACTCTCACATCCATACATGACCACAGGAAAAACCATAGCCTTGACTACACGGACCTTAGTCGGCAAAGTAATATCTCTGCTTTTGAATATGCTATCTAGGTTGCTCATAACTTTCCTTCCAAGGAGTAAGCGTCTTTTAATTTCATGGCTGAAGTCACCATCTGCAGTGATTTTGGAGCCCCCCAAAATAAAGGCTGACACTGTTTCCACTGTTTCCCCATCTATTTCCCATGAAGTGATGGGACCGGATGCCCGGATCTTCATTTTTTGAATGTTGAGCTGTAAGCCAACTTTTTCACTCTCCACTTTCACTTTCATCAAGAGGCTTTTTAGTTCCTCTTCACTTTCTGCCATAAGGGTGGTGTCATTTGCATATGTGAGGTTATTGATATTTCTCCCAGAAATCTTGATTCCAGCTTGTGCTTCTTCCAGTCCAGAGTTTCTCATGATGTACTCTGCATATAAGTTAAATAAGCAGGGTGACAATATACATCCTTGACGTACTCCTTTTCCTATTTGGAACCAGTCTGTTGTTCCATGTTGAGTTCTAACTGTTGCTTCCTGACCTGCATACAGATTTCTCAAGAGGAAGGTCAGGTGGTCTGGTATTCCCATCTCTTTCAGAATTTTCCACAGTTACTAACTAACAAATCTTTCACATTTCTAGTTCTCTTTCTTGTTCTCCCTGGTGTTCCAATCTCAAATAGTATATTTAGCTTTATTATTTTGTGTCAAATAACTTGCTACTGATTTAAAGTAACAAAAAGTCAGCTTAAATGTGCTTAACACTATAAAAGTTTTTTGTTTTGTTTTTTTGTCTTTTTTTAACCCACATAACTGGAAACACAGTATTACACGAGGTTTGAAGTCCTGAGCTCCATATCACTGCCATTTTTTATGCATTTGTGCCATGCACACTTTCTCTTATGGTCATATGATGATTGCCGGGTGACATAATGTCAGTGCTCCCTTTGTTGTGCCTGGGATACATTTCATTGGGAGAGAGAAAAATAAGTCCCTTCTGTCTTTTACCTAAGAAGAAAACATTTTTATTCCTAGATGTTTCCCATAGAAGTCTTTTCCTGTCTCAGCGGCTCACATTAGTTTTACATTTACTACAAAGCAACAGTTAGAACTGGATATGGAACAACAGACTGGTTCCAAATAGGAAAAGGAGTATGTCAAGGCCGTATATTGTCACCCTGCTTATTTAACGTATATGCAGAGTACATCATGAGAAATGCTGGGCAAGCTAGAATCAAGATTGCTGGGAGAAATATTAATAACCTTAGATATACAGATGACACCACCCTTATGGCAGAAAGTGAAGAGGAACTAAAGAGACTCTGGATGAAAGTGAAAGAGGAGAGTGAAAACGTTGGCTTAATACTCAACATTCAGAAAACTAAGATCATGGCATCTGATCCCATCACTTCATTACAAATAGAAGGGGGAACAGTGGAAACAATGGCTGACTTTATTTTTCTGGGGTCCAAAATCACTGCAGATGGTGATTGCAGCCATGAAATTAAAAGACACTTACTTCTTGGAGGGAAAGTTATGACCAACCTAGATAGCATATTAACAAGCAGAGATATTACTTTGCCAACAAATGTCCGTCTAGTGAAGGCTATGGTTTTTCCAGTGGTCATGTATGGACGTGACAGTTGGACTATAAAGAAAGCTGAGCGCCGAAGAATTGATGCTTTGAACTATGATGTTGGAGAAGACTCCTGAGAGTCCGTTGTACTGCCAGGAGATCCAACCAGCCCATCCTAAAGAAATCAGTCCTGGGTGTTCATTGGAAGGACTGATGTTGAAGCTGAAACTCCAATACTTTGGCCACCTGATGCAAAGAGCTGACTCATTTGAAAAGACCCTGATGCTGAAAAGATTGAGAGCAGGAGGAGAAGGGGACAACAGAGGATCAGATGGTTGGATGGTATCACCAACCTGATGAACATGGGTGTGGGTAGACTCTGGGAGTTGGTGATGGACGGGGAGGCCTGGTATGCTGTGGTTCATAGGGTCGCAAAGAATCCAACATGACTGAGTGAATGAAGTGAACTGAACTGAACTGAACTGAATAAAAACAATGAGTAGCCACGTCTAATTAGGACTTAACTCTGAAGTTATTTTCAGATAAGTGAAGCTGCTGATTCTGCTAATCGCCTAACCACAATAATCTGTCATCATCTGATAAATGCTGCTGCGTATGTCAGAACCATCCATAGCCATCCTTGTAGTTCTCCAATCTGGTTCCACCATCCCATTAACCACATTGCAGCACACACAGGGCAGAGGTGCACTGGCTCTTGGATAGTCATCTATAGTGTCCATTCTCTACTACATTTGAAATGTGAATCCATATTCCAATATGTTACCATAGAGGTAAAAAAGAAGTTCTTAAACTGCTCAGAATGAAGTCTATCCACACATCCATATACCCAGTAATCTCTTTTCTCCTCCTCCTCCTAATAATAATAATAATAATAAGGAATGAAGTGCTTCGCCTTTGTCCTGACATCATTCACCCTTCCTAGTACACACACACACACACACACACACACACACACACACATACACTTCTACAGATGTGTCTTAAGCTTTGCAACATAATGCAATATCCTACTATCATTAACTTAAAGAAATTGTATTTTCTGAACCTTTCAGAGCAATGAAATCACTAAACAATTGTGAAAAATATCTTTTCTATTGTGATACAGGCTAAATTTTATAAAATATTATAATCATCAAGTAAGGGAAAGACACTTTAAGAGCTTATGAAACTACCTTTCATTTCCTGTTTATCTTTCTCTTGTTTAACCATAAGTTTTGGCTTTTGTTATTTGTGATAATAAAATCAATTTGGTTCAACAATAAGTCAAAGAAACCTTAAGTATTTTGAAAAAGGTTAGTCTAAAATGATACAGAGAAAACAATTCCTTGCCTACTGTAATTTCCTGCTTGGCTGCACAACCATTTTCTGCCAGCAACTGAATGGATAAGAAAGCTAAAATATTTCTGGGTTAGGTCTTACAGCTAAATAAGTCTTAAAAAAAATACTTTGACTTTGTCAATAGAATTGTTATTTTCTTTTCTTGGTAGATGTTCTCTTTAAATATTTTATTTTCTGTATGTAGCAAATTAAACACACATACACACACAGCAGAAATAGCCTGCATTTTTTTTTCCCATTTAAAAATATTTAATCTCAGTTTTAGACAATGAAATTAACAATACTCCTCAGTTCATAATATATTACCATAACCTGTAGTGTAAGATTTCTTTTTTGGTCTATTTAGTTTAGTTTTTTTTTGTTTGTTTTTTTTTTTTTAATTCTCTGCCCTAGGACATCTACTTCCCACTCATAGGCATCTATTCTAATGTTTCTGATCATTGTTTCTTTACTTCTTTCACACTGTATTATGTATTTTATGATTTGAAAGTACATTTTTATGATTTGAAAAACTAGTTCCTATTTTCTATATGTTGTAGAGTATCCCACTGAACATATATCAGTGTCTGAACATATATCAGTGTCCTCTTTGACTGGAAACACAGGTTGCCTTCACCTCCCACTTCCACAACAAAAGTCAAGCCAAATTGTTTTCTTTCCAGAATTCCTGCAGCAGTGTGCTCTAACAGTGCTAATATACTTCATGCCAATGTTTGCTACTAAATTCTTCCCTTATTTTGCCTTTCTGGTGAATGCAAAGCTCAGAAACATGTGCTAAGTGTTGTGTGAAACATTCATAACTCCATCATCTTAAATTCCTTATTGACTTGCAATAGCCTGTGTCAATGCTTTCTACCATCCAAAACTGAAGTGGTTTCTGAAAGAAAAACTGAGACTAACGCTGAGATTTCTAAAGGGCAGGGGAGAAAGATTCAGGGGAAAGAGAAAAAAGCTATAGGTATCATTTTCTATCCTTTTGCTTTTCTCGATTATTGTATATGGAAATTGTCATTTTTATGTCATTAATTCATATGCCTAGAGTCAGGCATCGGTGTCCACCACCGAAGATGATGAAGGGCCTGTGTTGGTACTGTCATCCATATCATTCCTGCCAATGCCTCTGGCAGAAACATGATTTCTGATTACCAACGAGTGCTGTGACCTGCACAGCCAGTATTAGTGCCGTATGTGACTGTCATAGCACTGTAATAGGAATGCTTGCCTCCAGCACTCCTGCTGTCAGCAGCATTGTCACCAGCCTCAATAGCATTGCCAATGCCAGTTAGCACAAGTGTGATGCCTGTCTCTACCACCCTGGAACCAATGCTCTAACCACCTGTGACCTAATCAAAATCCAACCTAATGCTCACCAAAATTCATAGAAATCATTTAAAAATAATTTTTATTTTTTTTGTTTTATTTGTATTTCTTAAGTAAGATATTGAGTATTCATTTATAGTATATTCAGCATTAATTTACTCTTAAACTTACTTTCTAAGTTTCTTGATCCTATAGGATAACTCTCATCAGGTTCCTTATTTTATCATAAAATTGTTCTGAAATTAATAAATGCCAAAGTAGGTGTGTTTTATAGAGCAAACAAAACTGTTTCTCAAAGTGGGGCCCTTGTGACAGAAGGTGGAAAAAATTTAGAAGTATTATAAGAGAGATACAGATAGAATTACTTTTCATCAGAAGGAAAAGTGGGTGCTTTTTTTTAAAGGTTTTTTTTTTTCAGAAAGCAGCAAACATTTTAGTGTCTCTTAGTTATAATGAAAAAACTAATAGTGGCTGAAATGAAATATGAATAATAATATATCAAATAGCTCATAAAAATTTAAAGCAATGTGTCACACTTAAATTTTTATTTGGAATATTAGCTGAAAGATAAAATAGAAATAAAAAAGGTGGCAGTGACATAATTGAATAGAACATACTGACAGAAACTTCAAGCTACACTTTGCTCAACAGTATATAGCAGGAGACACACAAGGTCTTTCAGAGCTTAGACCTTTAATGTCATTGAAAAATTTGACTTTGGAAAGAAAGATGTTGGTCTAGGATACTGTTTCTCCAAGTTTATTTAATGTATAAATCTATATTAAGAGGGAAATATGAGTCTTCCAATATTAAGCTAAACTTTTGATTATAATGTTCCTTAAATATGTATAAACATAAACCCTTAATGTTATAGCTTTTATACAACCATAAAACTAAAACAAATATATACATTACATAAAATAAAAAACAACAACAACAAAGTCAATAAAATTCAAATTAGCAACATTTTTTTAAAGTGTCAATTGAGGATTTTCTGAACTAAACTGTTACTCACTAAAGGAATATGCTATTGACTACCATGATACTGATTCTTTTGAGTCAGCATTTTTCTACTTCCCTGAGCCCTTGAAGGACTCAGTTTCCACCACATTTCTATTCCAGGGAGTGTGGAAAATTCCTTTGTAAAGCATGCTGTGACTCAATTGACTTTCAGTTGGCATAAAGTCATCTTTTACTTATTAAGTTTACTTCTTTTCTAATTATACTAGGACAATTAAAGTCTTACTTTTGGTGCCAGCATAATTTTAAGCACAAACAAAAATGCTTATTCTGAAAGAGTATGGATTTACTTGGCTTTACATTGGCCATCCAAACAATCTGAATATGTTTAGATTTGCTTATGTCATTGAAATAAACATACTCACATACATGCACACACACTCTTAGTTAAATCTCAGGATTACTTCATTTTGATTTAGCTGAAAGATAGAAGGAAAAATTATAATATGCAGAAAGCTAGAGCACTAGAAATAAATGAGCATGAGGAAAGGAAATATGCTAACATGGGAAGCTGAGAAAGTTTTATTAATTGGATCATATTGCTTTCATCACACACAAAAAATTATTGAGCATTAATCTTTGATATAGTATGGTCCTGGAGAAACTGGCCTACAAAGATAAATGATTCATTTGTGTACACTCAAGAAAATTAAACCCAGAGTAAGACATCTTCACAAAAGGCTAAGTATGTATAAGGTGGTGATGGTTTTAATAGTCACATGTATAAGTTACCTTCAGCAATTAAAATAAGAGCATTGGTAAATAAACCTTGATGTGTCAGTTTTCTATAACATATCTCTGGCTCATTGAGTGGTTCTTTGAAAAAGATGTTAAGCTTCAATTTAATTGTACATTTGAAACCGCAAGGGGAAATTTAAAAGCATCTCAGTCTCAAATATTCCATTAGTTTATTGCCCTCAGAAATGTTTTCAACATTCTGTTGATTTTTGTACTTTGGATGCAAGCAACAGAAATCAGCTGTAGTTAATTCTAGTAAAAAAAAAAAAAAGATAGAAAGGTTATTGTATGGAATTATATGGAATCGTGTGTGAAACTTTTGAAAACATTATAGAATTTTTTAAAATCTTTCATGTAATAAAATAGTTGAGAAAAAGAAAGGGTGCTGTACAATTCACAAAATCAAAGCAGCCAGAGAATACTTCAGTCACCACAAAAATCAAAGGATCTCTAACTATGTAGAGAGAAGTAGTAGTAGTGGTGGTAGTAGTGCTGAGTAGTCCAGGTGTGTCTGACTCTTTGTGACCCCGTAGACTGTACCTCACCAGGCTCCTCAGTCCATGTAATTTTCCAGGAAAGAATACTGGAATGGGTAGCCATTCCTTTCTCCAAGAGATCTTCTTTATCCAGAAATCAAACCTAGGTCTCCTGCAATGCAAGCAGATTCTTTACCATCTGAGCTTTGAGGGAAACCCATAGAAAAAACTAGATTCCCCAACACTAGCCAGTTCCACCTATTTTCTGTCCTTGCCTTTCCTTACTCTATATTCACTTTTTGGTAAAGTTAGTCCAAATTTCCTAACTTGAATTTTTTTTCTTTTTCTTAATATAAACTTATTTATTTTAATTTGAAGTTAATTACTTTAAAATATTGTATTGGTTTTGCCATACATCAACATGAATCCACCACAGGTATACACGTGTTTCCCATCATGAACCCCCACCCTTCTCCCTCCCCGTACCATCCCTCTGGGTTGTCTCAGTGCACCAGCCCCAAGCATCCAGTATCATGCATCAAAACTGGACTGGCCATTCGTTGCACATATGATATTATACATGTTTCAATGCCATTCTCCCAAATCATCCCACCCTCACCCTCTCCCACAGAGTTCAAAAGACTGTTCTATATATCTGTGTCTTTTTGCTCTCTCACATACAGAGTTATCATTACCATCTTTCTAAATTCCATGTATATGTGTTAGTATACTGTATTGGTGTTTTCCTTTCTGACTTACTTCACTCTGTATAGTCGGCTCCAGTTTCATCCACCTCATTAGAAATGATTCAAATGTATTCTTTTTAATGGCTGAGTAATACTCCATTGTGTATATGTACCATAGCTTTCTTATCCATTCATCTGCTGATGGACATCGAGGTTGCTACCATGTCCTAGCTATTATAAACAGTGCTGTGATGAACATTAGGGCACACGTGTCTCTTTCAATTCTAGTTTCCTCGGTGTGTATGCCCAGCAGTGGGATTGTTGGGTCATAAGGCAGTTCTATTTCCAGTTGTTTAAGGAATCTCCACACTGTTCTCCATAGTTGTTGTACTAGTTTGCATTCCCACCAAGAGTGTAACAGGGTTCCCTTTTCTCCACACCCTCTCCAGCATTTATTGCTTGTAGACTTTTGGATCGCAGCCATTCTGACTGGTGTGAAATGGTACCTCACTGTGGTTTTGATTTGCATTTCTCTGATAATGAGTGATGTTGAGCATCTTTTCATGTGTTTGTTAGCCATCCGTATGTCTTCTTTGGAGAAATGTCTGTTTAGTTCTTTGGCCCATTTTTTGATTGGGTCATTTATTTTTCTGGAATTGAGCTGCACATGTTGCTTGTATATTTCTGAGATTAGTTCTTTGTCAGTTGCTTCATTTGCTATTATTTTCTCCCATTCTGAAGGCTATCTTTTCACCTTGCTTATAGTTTCCTTTGTTGTGCAGAAGCTTTTAAGTTTAATTAGGTCCCATTTGTTTCTTTTTGCTTTTATTTTCAATATTCTGGGAGGTGGGTCATAGAGGATCCTGCTGTGATTTATGTCGGACAGTGTTTTGCCTATGTTCTCCTCTAGGAGTTTTATAGTTTCTGGTCTTATGTTTAGATCTTTAATCTATTTTGAGTTTATTTTTGTGTATGGTGTTAGAAAGTGATCTAGTTTCATTCTTTTACAAATGGTTGACCAATTTTCCCAGCACCACTTGTTAAAGAGATTGTCTTTAATCCATTGTATATTCTTGCCTTGTTTGTCAAAGATAAGGTATCTATAGGTGCATGGATTTATTTCTGGGCTTTCTATTTTGTTCCATTGATCTATATTTCTGTTTTTGTGCAAGAATATTAAGTTCTCTTCTTAAGATCTCTTAGTGATTATTTATCTGCTTTATATCAGAATCTCCAATTAAAATGTACATACAATAAGGAAGGAAGCTTTTCTGTTTGGTTTACTACTGGATCTTCAGTGCCTCTCTCATTGTCTTGGATGTAGTTTTAGCTTAATAAGAATCGGTTATAAACTAATGAACAAATTCTCTATCCTCTTGACCAGGGGAAGAATGCCTTAATCAGCAGACTTACAAACGCTGAGCACAATTCAGTTCAGTTCAGTCGCTCAGTTGTGTCCGACTCTTTGCGACCCCATGAATCGCAGCACACCAAGCCTCCCTGTCCATCATCAACTCCCGGAGTTCACTCAGACTCATGTCCATCAAATCCACTATGCCATCCAGCCATCTCATCCTTGGTCGTCCCCTTCTCCTCCTGCCCCCAATCCCTCCCAGCATCAAAGTCTTTTCCAATGAGTCAACTCTTCATATGAGGTGGCCAAAGTACTGGAGTTTCAGCTTTAGCATCATTCCTTCCAAAAGAAATCCCAGGGCTGATCTCCTTCAGAATGGACTGCTTGGATCTCTTTGCAGACCAAGGGACTCTCAAGAGTCCAAAACCACAGTTCAAAAGCATCGATTCTTCAGCGCTCAGCCTTCTTCACAGTCCAAATTTCATGTCCATACATGACCACAGGAAAAACCATAGCCTTGACTAGATGGACCTTAGTCAGCAAAGTAATGTCTCTGCTTTTGAATATGCTATCTAGGTTGCTTATAACTTTTCTTCGAAGGAGTAAGTGTGTTTTAATTTCATGGCTGCAATCACCATCTGCAGTGATTTTGGAGCCCAAACAAAAATAAAGTCTGACACTGTTTCCACTGTTTCTCCATCTATTTCCCATGAAGTGATGGGACTGGATGCTATGATCTTCGTTTTCTGAATGTTGAGCTTTAGGCCAACATTTTCACTCTCCACTTTCACTTTCATCAAGAGGCTTTTTAGTTCCTCTTCACTTTCTGCCATAAGGGTGGTGTCATCTGCATATCTGAGGTTATTGATATTTCTCCCAGCAATCTTGATTCCAGCTTGTGCTTCTTCCAGTCCAGCATTTCTCATGATGCAGTGTTTCTCTGCATATAAGTTAAATAAACAGGGTGACAATATACATCCTTGACTTAGTCCTTTTCCTATTTGGAACCAGTCTGTTGTTCCATGTCCAGTTCTAACTGTTGCTTCCTGACCTACATACAGATTTCTCAAGAGGCAGGTCAGGTGGTCTGGTATAAGGGGATATTTCTCCATAATAAAAGCCAATAATGGATCTGAGACCAGAGATGGGGAAAATTGATGCTGGAAAGGTAGTAAAAGGGGAGGAAACAAATGTTTATTGAAAACAATCAGATTGATGTAAGTGTAAAAGTATGCTTGAGAATAGTTCTTGCTATCTTCTATGTAGTTATTAAGAGTATTTTTTACTTTCCTTCAGCATTTAATCTTATATTTAAAAAGATGAAAACAAATGATGCAAAATTCCACTACAAGAAGAACATTTTTTAATTATGTAAAATAAATACAATAATAGCAGCACAAATAAATAAAAATAGGAAAAAATAGAAAACAATCAAGTCCGACAAAATTGGTTTTATAGGAAAACCAACCACCATTCAGTGATTAGATCAAAGGAAACAAGTATAGTGCCCCAAAATTGACCCATGAGAATACAGTTAATTGATCATTGACAAAAGAGAAAAGTCAGTTCAATAAAGTATAATCTCTCAATAAATGGTGCTATAACAATTGGACATACACAGGTAAAAAAATAAATTTTGACACAGACATTATACCTTTAAGAAAAAAAGTTAAAATGGACCTAAGTGTAAAATGTCAAATCATAAAATTTCCAGAAGATAGCATAGGAGAAAATGTAGGTGACCATTGGTTTGGTAATGAAGTTTTCAAAACAGCATCAAAAGCACAATTCATAAAAGAAAAGTTGATAAATTGAACTTCAGTAAAAAATAAAACTTTGCCCTACGAAAGGCACTATTGAGAGAAAGAAGATAAGATCAAGACAGAGAGAAAATTTTTACATAATATATAGAATTCTTAAAACATAATAAGAAAACAAATAACAAATAGTTCTTCATCAGATAAGATATTCAAATGACAAATAAATACAAAAAAACTGTCCAACATTATATAACACCAAAAACTGCAAATTAAAACACCAGTGAAATACAATTGCACAACTATTAGAACCAAGTTCTAGTGAGAATATGAAGCAACTGGTACCCTTATTTATTGCTGGTAGAAACTTTAAAAAGAGATACAGTCAGCAGCCATTTTGGAAGACAGTTTGGCAGTCTGCTAGAAAGTTAAACTCAGTCAAAGCATATGGTCCAGCAATCGTATCCTAGACATTTAACAAATTAGCTGAAAATTATGTCCACACAAAATCCTGCACATAAGTGTTTGTAGCAGCTTTTTATATTATTCTCAAAACTTTAAAAAAACCAAAATGTCCTTCAATAGATGAATGGAAAAACAAAACAAAACAAAAACAAACTGTGGAATAGTAGCCCAACGCTACAATGAAATACTTAATAATACGGAGAAATGAATTATCAAGTCACAAAAAGACATAAAGAAACCTTAAGAGAATATTGCTTAAACCCTTATGTAAATGCAGTCTGAAAAGGCTACATACTGTATGATTACAACTATATTACACTGTAAAAGGTAAAACTGTACAGACAGTGAAATGTTGAGTAGTTGCTTGAGGTTTCTGTGGTAGGATGGGAACAAGCAGGTAGAACAGGATATATTTAGGATTGTGAAACTATACTGCATGATACGGTAATGGTGGATAAGTGACATTACATATTTGTCAAAACTTGTGAAACTGTACAACACAGAGTGAGCACTACTGTAAACTGTTGTTTAGTTGTTAAGTAATGTCCAATTCTTTAGTGACATATAGCCTGCCGGGCTCCTGTGTCCATGGGATTTCCCAGGCAAGAATACAGGAATGCATTCCATTTTAAGCTGCAGATTCTAAATAATAATAATGTATCAATATTGTTACATCTATTACAGCAAAACTACCATGCTAATGCAAGTTAATAATAGCAGGGCATGTGTGTTGAGTCACTAAGTCGTATCTGACACAGGTAAGAATACCGGAGAGTATTGTCATTTCCTCCCCCAGAGGATCTTCACCACGCAGAATGGAACTTGTGTCTCTTGCCTGTGTCTCCTACATTGGCAGGAGGATTCTTTACCATTTGAGCCACCTAGGAGACATATGTCCAAGGAGCGGTGGCTGCACAGGCAAAGGAGGGTCCAGAGGAGCTACTCCACTTTCAAGATCAGGAGGGGCAGCAGTGAGGAGATACCCCTCGTCCAAGGTAAGGAGCAGCAACTGCGTTTTGCTGGTGCAGCCATGAAGAGATACCACACGTCCAAGGTAATAGAAACCCAAGTAAGATGGTAGGTGTTGCAAGAGGGCATCAGAGGGCAGACACACTGAAACCATAATCACAGAAAACTAGCCAATCTGATCACACAGACCGAAGCCTTGTCTAACTCAATGAAACTAAGCCATGCCATGTGGGGCCACTCAAGATGGGAGGGTCATGGTGGAGAGATCTGACACAATGTGGTTCACTGGAGAAGGGAATGGCAAACCACTTCAGTTTTCTTGCCTTGAGAGCACCATGAACAGTAAGTGAAGTCACTCAGGCATGCCCAACTCTTTGAAATCCCATGGACAGTAGCCTGCACCAAGCTCCTCAGTCCATGGGATTTTCTAAGCAAGAGTACTGGAGTGGGTTGTGATTTCCTTCTCAAGAGAATCTTCCCAACGCAGGGATCGAACCCTGGCCTCCTGCATTGTAGACAGACGCTTTACCATCCAAGCCACCAGACCATGAACAGTATGAAAAGGCAAAGTGATAGGATACTGAAAAGGGAACTTCCTATGTCAGCAAGTGGTCAATATGCTACTGGAGATCAGTGGAGAAATGACTCCAGAAAGAATGAAGGGATGGAGCCAAAGCAAAAACAATACCCAGCTGTGGATGTGACTGGTGATAGAAGCAAGATCCAATGCTGTAAAGAGAAATATTGCAAAGAAACCTGGAATGTCAGGTTCATGAATCAAGGCAAATTGGAAGTGGTCAAACAGGAAATGGCAAGAGTGAACGTAGACATTCTAGGAATCAGCGAACTAAAATGGACTGGAATGGGTGAATATAACTCAGATGAACATTGTGTCTACTACTGTGGGCAGGAATCCCTTAGAAGAAATGGAGTAGCCATCATGGTCAACAAAAGAACCTGAAATGCAGAACTTGAATGCAATCTCAAGAACAACAGAATGATCTCTGTTCATTTCCAAGGCAAACCATTCAATATCACGGTAATCCAAGCCTTTGCCCCAATCAGTAACACTGAAGAAGCTGAAGTTGAACGGTTCTATAAGACCCATAAGACCGTTTAGAACTAACACCCAAAAAAGATGTCCTTTTCATTATAGGGAACTTGAATGCAAAAGTAGGAAGTTAAGAAACACCCGAGGTAACAGGCAAATTAAGCCTTGGAATACGGAATGAATCAGGGCAAAAGCTAATAGAGTTTTGCCAAGAGAACGCACTCATCATACAAAACACCCTCTTCCAACAACACAAGAGAAGACTCTACACATCGACATCACCAGATGGCCAACACTGAAATCAGACTGATTATATTCTTTACAGCCGAAAATGGAGAAGCTGTATACAGTCAGCAAAAATAAGACCGGGAGTTGACTGCGGCTCAGATCATGAACTCTTTATTGCCAAATGCAGACTTAAATTGAAGAAAGCAGGGAAAACCACTAGACCATTCAGGTATGACCTAAATCAAATCCCTTATGATTATACAGTGGAAGTGAGAAATAGATTTAAGGAACTAGATTTGATAGACAGAGTGCCTGATGAACTATGGAGGGAGGTTTGTGACATTGTACAGGAGACAAGGATCAAGACCATCCCTATGGAAAAGAAATGCAAAAAAGCAAAATGGCTGTCTGAAGAGGCCTTACAAATAGCTGTGAAAAGAAGAGAAGTGAAAGGCAAAGGAGAAAAGGAAAAATATAAGCATCTGAATGCAGAATTCCAAAGAATAGCAAGAAGAGATAAGAAAGCCTTCCTCAGTGATCAATACAAAGAATTAGAGGAAAACAACAGAATGGGAAAGACTAGAGATCTCTTCAAGAAAATTAGAGATACCAAGGGAATATTTCATGCAAAGATGGGCTCAATAAAGGACAGAAATGGTATGGACCTAACAGAAATAGAAGATATTAAGAAGAGGTGGCGAGAATGCACAGAACTGTACAAAAAAGAGCTTCTCAACCCAGATAATCATGATGGTGTGATCACTCACCTAGAGCCAGACATCCTGAAATGTGAAGTCAAGTGGGCATTAGATAGTATCACTACAAAAAAATCTAGTGGAGGTGATGGAATTCCAGTTGAGCTCTTTCAAATCCTGAAAGATGATGCTGTGAAGGTGCTGCACTCAATATGCCAGTAAGTTTGGAGAACTCAGCAGTGGCCACAGGACTGGAAAAGATCAGTTTTCACTCCATCCAAAAGAAAGGCAATGTCAAAGAATGCTCAGACTACCACACAATTGCACTCATCTCACATGCTAGTAAATTAATGCTCAGAATTCTACAAGCCAGGCTTCAGCAATATGTAAACTGTGAAATTCCAGATGTTCAAGCTGGTTTTATAAAAGGCAGAAGAACCAGAGATCAAATTGCCAACATCTGCTGGATCATTGAAAAAGTAAGACAGTTCCAGAAAAACATCTATTTCTGCTTTACTGACTATGCCAAAGCCTTTAACTGTGTGGGCCACAATAAACTGTGGAAAATCCTGAAAGAGATGGGAATACCAGACCACCTGACCTGCCTCTTGAGAAACCCGTATGCAGGTCAGGAGGCAACAGTTAGTACTGGACATGGAACAACAGACTGGTTCCAAATAGAAAAAGGAGTACATCAAGGCTGTATATTGTCACTCTGCTTATTAACGTATATGCAGTGTACATCATGAGAAACGTTGGGCTGGAAGAAGCACAAGCTGGAATCAAGATTGCTGGGAGAAATATCAATAACCTCAGAAATGCAGATGACACCATTCTTATGGCAGATAGTGAAGAGGAACTAAAAAGCCTGTTGATGAAAGTGAAAGAGGAGAGTGAAAAAGTTGGCTTAAAGCTCAACATTCATAAAACTAAGGTCATGGCATCTGGTCCCATCTCTTTATGGCAGATAGATGGGCAAACAGTGGAAACAGTGTCAAACTTTATTTTTCTTGGCTTCAATATCACTGCAGATGGTGATTGCAACCATGAAAATAAAAGACACTTACTCCTTGGAAGGAAAGTTATGACCACCCTAGATAGTATATTGAAAAGCAGAGATATTACTTTGCCAACAAGGGTCCATCTGATAAAGGCTATGGTTTTTCCAATTGTCATGTAAGGATGTGAGAGTTAGACTGTGAATAAAACTCAGTGCCGAAGAACTGATGCTTTTGAACTGTGGTGTTGGAGAAGACTCTCGAAGATTATTTGGACTGCAAGAAGATCCAAGCAGTCCAACCTAAAGGAATTCAGTCCTGCATGTTTGTTGGAAGGACTGATGCTGAAGCTGAAACTCCAATACTTTGGCCACTTCATGCGAAGAGTTGACTCATTAGAAAAGACCCTGATGCTGGAAGGGATTGGGGGCAGGAGGAGAAGGGGATGACAGAGGATGAGATGGCTGGATGGCATCACTGACTTGATAGACAAGAATATGAGTGAACTCCGGGAGATGGTGATGGGCAGGAAGGCCTGATGTGCTGTGTAATGGGGTCGCAAAGAGTCGGACACTACTGGGCCATTGAACTGAACTGAACTGAACTGAGGAGACATACTATTAATACAAAGGGAAAGCAGGTATATGACAACTGTATGTGATCTGCTAAATTTTGTGTATACCTAAAGCAGTTTTTCTTTAAAATAAAGTATATTAACTAAAAAATAATCTATGACTGTTATTAATCTTTTTA
>SJYQ01001941.1:346381-361044 GCA_006410935.1 Redunca redunca
CACCAGGTTCCTCTGTCCATGGGATTTCCCAGGCAAGAATACTGGAGTGGGTTGCCATTTCCTTCTCCCAGAATCTTCACAACCCAGGGATTGAACCTGCATGTTCAGTATTTCAGGATTCTTTACCACCAGGGCACTTGGGACAAGTTATTTAAAAAGTATAGGTACAGTGTCCTGTGCTATACTGTAGGTTATTTTTGGTTAACTATTTTATAAATATAATAGTGTGTATATGTTTATCTCTACCTTCTAATTTATTTATTTTCCCACCTGTCTTTCTTTTTGATATTCACAAGTTGATTTTATGTGCTTGTGAATTTCTTTCTGTTTTGGAAATAAGTTCATTTCTTTATTTCTAGATTCCACTTTTTTTTTTTTGGTTCCGCATATAAGCAATATTTATTTTTCTCTATTTGACTTGACTCACTTAGTATTAATCTCTAGGCACTTGATTGGTACCATTACTTGATGGTTCAGTTCAGTTCAGTCGCTCAGTCGTGTCTGACTCTTTGTGACCCCATGAATGCCAGCACGCCAGGCCTCCCTGTCCATCACCAATTCCCGGAGTTCACTCAGACTCACGTCCATCAAGTCAGTGATGCCATCCAGCCATCTCATCCTCGGTCGTCCCCTTCTCTTCCTGCCCTCAGTCCCTCCCAGCATCAGAGTCTTTTCCAATGAGTCAACTCTTGGCATGAGGTGGCCAAAGTACTGGAGTTTCAGCTTAACATCATTCTTTCCAAAGAAACACCAGGACTGATCTCCTTCAGAATGAACTGGTTGGATCTCTTTGCAGTCCAAGGGAATCTCAAGAGTCTTCTCCAACACCACAGTTCAAAAGCATCAGTTCTTCAGCGCTCAGCCTTCTTCACAGTCCAACTCTCACATCCATACATGACTACTGGAAAAACCATAGCCTTGATTAGACGGACCTTAGTCAGAAAAGTAATGTCTCTGCTTTTGAATATGCAATCTAGGTTGGTCATAACTTTTCTTCCAAGGAGCAAGCGTCTTTTAATTTAATGGCTGCAATCACCATCTGCAGTGATTTTGGAGCCCAAAAAAATAAAGTCTGACACTTGATGGTGGTGGTGGTTTAATCGCTCAGTCATGTCTCACTGTTGAAATCCCTTGGGCTGTAACCTGCCAGATTCCTTTGCACAAGGGACTTTCCAGGTAAGAATACTGAACTGGGTTGCCATTTCATTCTCCAATTTGGTTAGTCCAGTTCAGTTGTTCATCTGTGTCAGACTCTTTGTGATCCCATGGGCTGCAACATGCCAGGCCTCCCTGTCCATCACTAACTCCTGGAGCTTGCTCAAGCTCATGCCCATTGAGCTGGTGATGCCATCTAACCACTTCATCATCTGTCAGCCCCTTCTCCTCCCGCCTTCAACTTTCCCAGCAATAGGGTCTTTTCAAATGAGTCAGTTCTTCGCACCAGGTAGCTAAAGCATTGGAGCTTCAGCTTCGGCATCAGTCCTTCCAATGAATAACAGGACTTATTTCCTTTAGGATGGACTGATTGGATCTCCTTGCAGTCCAAGGGACTCTCAAGAGTCTTCTCAAACAGCACAGTTCAAAAGCATCTATTTTGCAGTGCTCAGCTTTCTTTTATCATCCAACTCTCACATTCACACACGACTACTGGAAAAACCATAGCTTTGACTATATTTGTCAGCAAAAGAATGTCTCTGCTTTTTAATGTACAATCTAGGTAGGTAGTAGATTTTCTTCCAAGGAGCAAGCATCTTTTAATTTCATGACTGTCGTTACCAGCTACAATGATTTTGGAGCTCAAGAAAAAAAGTCTCTCACTATTTCCATTGTTTCCCCATCTATTTGCCATGAAGTGATGGGACCGGATGCCATGATATTAGTTTTTCAAATATTGAGCTTTAGCGTAACTTGGTTAGGTACATTACCTTTAATGCTTCAATATGAATTTAGAATATTTCATATATATCATGAGCATGTGTGCTCACTCAGTTGTGTCCAACTCTGTGATGCCCATGGGATTCTCCTGGCAAATATACTGGAGTAAGGTGCCATTTCCTTCCAGCCCCAGGGATCAGATCTATATTTCTTATGTCTCCTGCATTGGCAAGCTTATTCTTTACATTAGCACCACCTCGGAAGCCCACTATTTATAATAGTGCTAAGGATTATAGAATATTGGATGAAAATTCACCCATTCTATTTATTATAAAATATTTAATAACAATTTTTTCTCTTCAGTCATTATATTCTACATAAAGAATGGTAAAAGATTTTAGAATATCAACCTTTGTCCAATTCTTTTCATTTCCACCTTCATTTAGTAGATATACTAGATTGTGTTAAGGAATCCCTTTCAACAAAATGTACTTTATCAACTGTCTTTAAAAATGTATTAATGTAGTTGAGCTTCTTTTATTGATAAAGCCTTATTCAAACTTGAAATTTCATGATTAGTTATTTTAAGGACCCTTAATTACAAGGGCTTCTCGTGTTAATTAACTATATTGGTACTGTAATTACTTCAAGGAAAGACAATCCCATGTTCTATCCCTGAAGGTCCCATTAACGATATGCTACAACAGAACCAGGTATGTATCAAAAGTCCCAGTAGGTAAAGAGGTGATTCCCTGCAATTTTCCAACAATAAAACTGGTGGCAATCATCCCTCTGCCAAAAGTAATTTCTCATGTAAATTTCCTTGTTAGCTTCAGTGCACCTAGAGAAAAGGCTCAACATTCTCAAAACTCTGCCTCACTGACTTTTGCCCAACACTTACTTTAATATGAGTACCTAAATTCTCAAAAGGTAATAAGTATCACAGGCTATCAGAGTATAAGTACTGATATCACATTGGGGTTTCTATCCTTTGGTCTCATATTGAACTTTCTTTAACCTCTGCTGTGGGTGGGTCAGAGCAATTGTCAAACTGAAGATGTTTCTGTTTCTTTTTTCCCTTTTAGTTCTCTCTCTGTTTTAATGACCTGTTTACACACTTTTTTTTAGCCACCTTCTTAAGTTTTACCAGCATACAAATCTTCTTGAAAAGATCTGATTTGATTAGTCACTGAAAATCAGTCAGGTGATCATATTTCTTGGGTACCCAACTATGTTTAGGATGATGAAGGATATCTAAGAAAACAAAATTAAATTCATCTGCAGCCAATTTGAATTGTATGAAACAAAATGCAGGAAACAAATCGCCAGTCCAGGATCGATGCATGATACTGGATGCTTGGGGCTGGTGCACTGAGATGACCCAGAGGGATGGTATGGGGAGGGAGGAGGGAAGGGAGTTCAAGATTTGTAACATGTGTATACCTGTAGAGGGTTCATGTTGATGTATGGCAAAACCAATGCAATATTGTAAAGTAATTAACCTCCAATTAAAATAAATAAATTTATATTAAAAATGCAAGAAAAAGGCTCAATATAAACTTAATCCAAACTCTAGGCTTTGTATCTCTTTCAATCTTTGCATATCATTGTCAATATTATCATCAATAGTATGAATGCCATTGTATTAGGAAACTGAGATTCAAAAAGCTTAATGAATTTTCTCTGTGTCTTCATTGTTTTGAAAAGAAAAGAGCATGGGTCCAGAGGAAAAAAGAGAAGTCATTTCAGGAGTAATAAGATAATACTTCTACACTGTAATCATCCTCAGAATAGTTTCTTTTCCCACAGTGTCACAAAAATCAATGAAATCTCTCTAAGTTTGGAACCTATTAGATATTGCTGTTCTTGGTTGCAGAGACTAAGCTCTTAATCAGTGGGCATTGCAAGTGTTCCAAGACATCTGAGCAGAGGAACATCTTCCTTATATTCTGTATTTCATGTGAGTGATCAATAGCAAGAGAAAGAGAAATTAAGAAAATAGCAAGCAAGAAAACAGACACATCTTTGGAATTCACAGCTGATTAGAAAACTCCCCTAATTCATAACTATATGAATTATGCACACAGGCCCACATATACATATATATTCACATGAGCATGCATATACCTATATACATGTGTGTGTCCCATGCATGAAAGACACAGTGTTGCTTCCCAGAAGATACAGAGCCAAAGATGACATAAACCTTGTGTTCAAGGAGGTGAATATTTATTAAGGAGCATGCTCAAACCAAACTTACAACAAAATGGCCAATAGAAAGCACCATGACTAGGTTTAAAAGTAGCACAAAGTGATGAATTCCACCTGAGGTCTAGGAAAGATCAGTAAACGGAGACATATACATTGGGTTGAAAATGAAGAAGTAATTAAACCAGCCACAGAGTATGCCAGGGGTGTTGTAATAAAAGAGTTATGTGGTGGCGCTAGTGGTAAAGAGCCTACCTGTCGATGCTAGAGATATGAGATGCAGGTTTGATCCCTGGGTTGGGATGATTCCCTGGAGAAGGTAATGGCAACCCACTCCAGTGTCCTTGCCTGGAGAATCCCATGGACAGAGGACCCTGGTGGGCTACAGTCCATAGAATCGCAAGGAGTCAGACATGACTGAAGCAACTTGGCATGCACGCACGTGAGTCCTTCTAGTGAATTAAACCTGAGAAAGTTCATGGAAACCCCAGATCAGAGGCCAGTTGATCAGAAGTATAGGTGGTAGAGCATTGAAGAATTGATACCTTTGAACTGTGATGCTCGAGAAGACTCCTGAGAGTCCCTTGGGCAGCAAGGAGGTCAAACCAATCAATCTTAAGAAAAATCAACTCTGAATACCCGTTCGAAGGACTGATGTTGATGCTGAAACTCCAGTATTTTGGTCATTTGATGCAAATAGCTGACTCATTGGAAAAGTCCCTGAAACTGGGAAAGATTGAGGGCAGAAGGAGAAATGGGCATCAGAGGATGAGATGGCTGGATGGTGTCACTTATGCAAAGGACATGAACTTGGGCAAATTTTGGGTGATGGTGAGTGACAGAGAGGCCTGGCATGCTGCAGTCCATGGGAGTCACAAAGAGTCAGACATGACTGACTGAACAACAAAGTAGCCTAGGGATCCAACATGCAATTAGCATCTAAAGTAAGGGTAAGCTTGTTGGGGGTCATATTCTTAAACCTGCAGGTTCTATTAATAACACTAGCACCAGGTGGTTGGCATCAGAATTGAATTATATTTCTGTACAATTGGTGTCAGAATACAGAATCTCTTTTATTCATTGTTGTATTATAAGAATATGAGAATAAATCAGATTTGACTGAAGATGTGAGGAATATTGATGCTTCTATTTTTGTTAGAGTAAAAATACTTTAATTGTCTTTGAATTGGACAGGTATTGCCTTTACTTAAAATTAACATCTTCTTTCAAAGAATAGATTACTAATTGATATGGTCTTGAAATAGAAGTAAAAGTAGAAATGTGAAACATAACAAGTAGCTGAATATAGATTATAAAAATAAACTACAATAAGTAGGAAATTTGACAAATAAAAATAACCATTCAGAGAAGGCAATGGCAACCCACTCCAGTGTTCTTGCCTGGAGAATCCCAGGTACAGGGGAGCCTGGTAGGCTGCTGTCTATGGGGTCACACAGAGTCAGACTCGACTGAAGCAACTTAGCATAGGCTTAAATTGAGTACAACGCAAATTATTAAAATACAAAAAATAAATTCAAATCAAAACCACAGTGAAATAAATATCACCTCATACTTGTTGGGATGGCTATTGTCAAAAACAAAGTATATAACAATTATTTGTGAAGATTTACAGAAAAGGAAAACCTTGTGCATGATTAGTATGGATGTAATTTGATGTACTCACTATGGAAAACAATATGAATTTTCTCAAAAAGTTTAAAAAATATAACTACCATAAGACTCACTGATTCTACTTCTGGGAATTTATCTGAAAAAAATGAAAACATCAACTTAAAAAGATATAGGTACTCCATGTTCACTATAGCATTATTTACAATAGCCAAGATATGGAAACAACTTAAGTGTCCATTGGCATTTGAATGTATAAAGAAATTATTCAGACATTAAATATATACACACACATATATATATATATACACACACACACATATATATACATATATATCACCACTTGCAACAATAAGGAGAGACTTTGAGGGTTCTTTTCCAAGTGTAATGTCAGACAAAAGAAGACAAATCCTGTATCACTTTTTGTATGTGGAATCTAATAAACAAACAAGCTACAACAAGAAAAGCAAGTTCATTGATACAAAAATTAGATTGGTGGTTACCAGAGGCGGGGAATGGAGGAATAGAAAAAAATGAATGATTTTTTGTTTGGTTAAATAAATTAACATTTTTTAAAAATTTCAAAGTATAATTTGAGTAGCTGCTAAAATCCAACACCAGTTTCTTTAACACATTTGGAAAGCTGTAACTTCCAGTCTTTTTCAGTCTGTAAGATTTGCTTGCTTTGATCGTATGATGGAGAATTCCATGCCTGCTATTTGAAATATCACAGCTTTTGAAGTGGAAATCCTAATGTATTTAATTTGTTAGTAAATTCTGAAAATTAATTTCAAAATCAAATACTTCTTTTAGATATTACTTGAAATTAGAAAGCTAACTCAATTAGATAAATTTAAATGAAAACCACCACTATTCATCTCAGCTTGATGTTTGCCTTTAAGTCCTTTTCAATTTTTTTTCTCATTTCAAGTGCTTTTTCTTGCCTTCATTTGATTATACCTCTTGTTTTCAGTTGACTTTTAGTTCTTTGAGCCCATCTTCTGGGAAATATTTTGTTGGAAGTGGTTATTTTCAATTTAATGTATTTCCACATAATTGAAAAGTTGAAGGAACCCAGGGAATGGTAAGTTAAATTTTTAACCTGGTGCTAGCAAATACTCTATTGAGTTTCCTCCTGGAGAAAATAAATTATAACACCCATAGAAGCGGGTAACAGAGGATGAGATGGTTGAATAGCATCACTGACTCAATGGACATGAGTTTGAGCAAGCTCCAGGAGATAATGAAGAAACAGGGAAGCCTGGTGTGCTACAGTCCATTGGATCATGAAGATTCTGACAAAACTTAATGACTGAACAACAACAAAAGTCCAACAGGGAGTTCTTGGTTCACATCATGTGCTCCCATACTATATATATATAAAAGGCTCAAAAATCTGAGCATATTATAGAGACTGTTTAGCTATTCTTTCCTCTCCTGAACCTCGAGAACTTTAGTCTATGGCACATAGTCGATACTCACCACTGACACTTATTTTGGTATTCACTATTTTGTGTAAGTGCACACTCTTCTTAGTTGATTGAGACCATTCAAAAATAAACCTTACTGCCACTATTGCCTGGTGGACATATTTGTATAGACTGTATGGTTAAGAAACACCTAGATGTGTTGGTAATTGAAAAGCCTTTCAGTGCCTACCTGGGGCCACACTCAGGAAATACACAACAGTAGCTTTGTAACCTCCAAATTTCCATCAGGGAAGCAAAATCACAATCACCACTGACAGTCATAAGAATGTAGTTCAGCTGCAGAAAAAGTGTGGTTGGATAGATAACACTTAATAACTGTTTTTTTCTTAATCCTGTATTTACTTTTCAAATAATTTTCATTGTAGTCAGATTCAATAGCTACAGTTTTCTAAATGTGGTAAAGAAAATAGGGTTGGGTTTTAGCTTCTATTCAGTCTATACTTATGTATTTAAATAATATATTTTAATGATTAATTTTTTAGTTGGCAACATCCTTAGTTCCTCTGGCTTATTTCATAATCTAAACTAGGTGGCTCATTTTTAGCCTTATATTAGGACCAGAGAAATTCATCACCATTCTTGAATGCCTCATGATTTCTCTATTTATTTTTGAAAGTGTATTTTTACCCTAAATGCTTACAATATTAGGTGTATATGCTGAGAAAGAGGCACCCAGAGGCTCTAATTTGCTCTTCCTGTTGTCTACTTTTCTTCATTATTCTGGAGGACATGGAAAGGAAAGCATTTTTATTTTACATGTTTAGCATAAACAACATAATATTATAAAAAATGTAAAAAAGTTTCACAAAGGAAAGAATTCCAAAGGCTCAAATGTCTCTCAAAATATTATTTTCCAACGTGCTCATTTAGAGAAGATGGAAGGAGGTCAACAGTCACAAATGACATTTCTAAGGTACTGGAGATGTTTATATATTGTTTGGGGGAAGAATTTAAGTAGTTAATTTCAGAATCATGTTGATGGTACAAAATTAATTTTTTAAAAGTTAAAGTGTTAGCAATGAAAATAAGTTATAAGAATGAGGAAGTAAAACTAAAAATGTATTCCACAAAGAAAGTTTTACTGTGCTTGCTTACACTGTGGGGCTTCCCTGGTAGCTCAGAGGGTAAAGTGCCTGCTGGCAATGTGGGAGACCCGTGTTCAATCCCCGGGTCGGGAAGATCCCCTGGAGAAGGAAATGGCAACCCATTCCAGTAATCTTGCCTGGAGAATCCCATGGACAGAGGAGCCTGGTAGGTTACAGTTCACTGTGCCCCTACACATACACATGCATAGTCTCACATACACAACCTGTTTTTAACCTTTGTTAATAATCTTTTTGTGGCTCAGACTGTAAAGAATCTGCCTGCAATCCAGGAGAAACAGGTTCAGTCCCTGGTTCGGAAAGATCCCCTGGAGAAGGGCATGGTTATCCACTTCCCTATTCTTGCCATGGACAGAGGAGCCTGGTGGGCTTCAGTCCATGACATCGCAAAGAGTCAGACGTGACTGCCACACACACAATAATCATAGAATAAAATGGAATCAAAAATGATGCCCAGTTGTGACCTATTCATCATGAATCTTATGGGTTATAAGGGTTGTATCTACTTCCTTTATAATTAAATACAGACAAGTCATTCAATAATTAGTCCCATGGTCTCTTCTCTGGAAAATGAGAGATGAGCATAAACTAAATAGAGCTCTTTACATTTTTACCACCAGTAGGGATGATTAAATTGCATAGCAACACACATTTACACCTAGCTTCTTGATGCCCCTAATAGTATAATTCCTTTAGCAGAGTGTATGAACATACATTTCTGAAAGATACAACACAAGGAAAATGCCAAAGACATTCTTCAATTGGGATGAGATCCCTTTTCTTGCTATCTTCTGTGCTGAATTAGACACACAAAAAAATGATAAAGTTCACCTTTCTTTTATCCTTATAGTCAGAGCCAATAGTAAAATAGAGCTCTTTGACTCCTCTGTCCTGGAACCCAGTCCATGTTTTTCTCAGTTAACACACTATTGTATTTTGTGTTATATAAAATCCCTCATTGTGCAGGAGGTTTACTTAAACTAGTAGCTTCAGCCAGGAAATATCAGGAGCTGTACCACCATATCACACTTTTCTATTAATAAATGACCTTTGGAAAGGAACAACATCATTACTGGTTTAAAACAATTATATCTCAAACAGGCTTGAGATTTATAAGATGTCTCCTGTGCACCAGGTATTTGGAAGGTCAGACCAGGCCGTGCCTTAAGCACCTTCATCTTCACCTTGTAGTCATCTGAATTTCTGTCTTATTCACTTTAAAATTTTATAGTGTCTGTGATTCCGCAAAGGGGCCACAAAGAGAATGACGTTTGCCCTGTTTCTTTCTCTATGTGTAAGGCTATCCCACAACCCTCAGGCTTTTCTCATCTGTATTGATACTATATAGTATTCCTATTGTGGATTTATTTTTCTTTTAATACTTCCATGTAGTATACTTGGTGTCTAACAGGAATCTTTCTTGTGGGCATTGTGGTCAGAAGCTTAACAGAGAGAAGTGAGTATTCATATTTTACTTAAAAAAATGATGGTAAGCATTCTTCAACCTTAATAAAATAAATATGAAAGAAAAATCAAGAAAACACATTATTACAAAAATTTTTATTGTATTTTATTAGTAAAGGTATTTTTATCATATTATAATAAAATAGGGTGATGGAAATTAAAATTCTATACTCCTCTCTTCTCATGAAGAATATAAATAAATATGTACACACATAAATCTCCTGATTGAAGCCTTATAATAGAGAATTTTTCTGTTGGAAGCATGTATTCATGAATCTTTGATCAGAAATATGTATCACTTCTGGCACTGGATTTTAAGAGTGAAGCTGCAAAGTCATTAGTTACAGAGTCTGCCCTAATTTCTCCAATATTGGGGCTTATTTCTCATACATGTATTGGCCTGCACTCTGCAAGTCTATAAAATCTATACTTGTCCAGCTTCAAGACCAAAGAAAGAGCCCACAGTCAGTGACAGAGACATCAAGCAATAGTTTAATGGACAACAGGAGCTTATATCTAAAACAAGGTCCTGGAGCAGCACTCCACCCTTGTGTGAATGTCAGTGGATCAGGACATGATTGCACTCTTCACTCCCAGAGGGAGGGCAGGTTACCAATTATAGGGAGACTTGAAGTCAGGTTGACTCATTAGTTACCAGGGAAACCTGGTAGACTCCTCACCACACCTTGGATAAGCTATCATATGGAGAGATTCTGATCTAAAGTTAGAGCAATCACTAGCTGGGGTCAGAGCAAGTATGTCAGAAGATCAGTCATGTGAGTAGGGTGAAGCTGAAGCAGGCACTGGTGAAGTAGGAGGTATACAGAGAGCAAGAGAAGAGCCATCTTGACAGGCCTGATCATACAGCTTGCTTATCCATAGTCACCACTGTTCATGACGAAAATTAGGTTTCTAGATCAACTGGCTTTATATAGAGTGTTTATTACAGCTGCATTTCTGTGTTAAGAACTTTTTTTTCATTTAAATTCTAATATTTTTACTGAATGTATATGACACTGAGCTATATCAGTTCAGTTCAGTTGCTCAGTTGTGTCTGACTCTTTGCGACTCCATAGACTGCAGCACACCAGGCTTCCCTGTCCATCACCAACTCCCGGAGCTTGCTGAAACTCATGTCCATTGAGTCGGTGATGGCATCCAACCATCTCATCTTCTGTGTTCCCCTTCTCCTCCTGCCTCAATCTTTCCCAGCATCAGGGTATTTTCTAAGGAGTCAGTTCTTCACATCAGGTGGCCAAAGTACTGGAGTCACAGCTGCAGCATCAGTCTTGTCAATGAATATTCAGGACTGACTTCTGATATTCAGAATATACACTGAGCTATAGCCAAGGGTGAAAAACTGCAATATTCCTTGTGTTTAAGTATCTTGTCTTTTAATACAGATAGAATTAGCCCTCATACTTCTGTTATAGATGAGATGATATACATACATGTGCGTGATAAGTTGCTTCTGTCATGTATAACTCTTTGAGATCCTATGGACTGTAGCCCATCAGGCTCCCCTGTTCATCAGATTCTCCAGGCAAGAATACTGGAGTGAGTTGCCATTTATTCCTCCAGATGATCTTCCCAACCCAGGGAGGGAACCCGAGTCTCTTAGGTCTCCAGTGTTTGAACATAGGGTCTTTACCACTAATGTCACCTGGGAAGCCCCATGTATATATAAGGGTTTCTCTGGTGGCTCAGACAGTAAAGAATCTGCCTGCAAGGTGGGAGACCTGGGATCCATCCCTGAGTTGGGAAGATAACCCTGGAGGAGGGCATGGCAACCCACTCCAGTGTTCTTGCCTGGAGAACCCTCATGGAGTGATGAGCTTGGTTGCCTACAGCCCATGGGATCACAAATATTCAGATATATAGATAGATAGATAGATAGATTTAATGTATGTATATATAATAAATTATATAAATAATATATATTATATGCTTATTTCAAAAATATATATATTATACTATAATTCTTCTGTGTATTCTTGCCACCTCTTCTTAAGATCTTCTGCTTCTGTCAGGTCCATACAATTTTTGTCCTTCATTGTGCCCATCTTTGCATGAAATGTTCCCTTTGTATCTCTAATTTTCTTAAAGAGATCTCTAGTCTTTCCCATTATATTGTTTTCCTCTATTTCTTTGCATTCATAACTGAGGAAGGCTTTCTTATCTCTCTTTGGTATTCTTTGGAACTCTTCATTCAAATGGGTATATCTTTCCTTTTCTCCTTTGCCTTTTACTTCTCTTCTTTTCACAGCTATTTGTAAGGCTTCTTCAGACAACCATTTTGCCTTTTTGCATTTCTTTTTCTTGGGGATGGTCTTGATCACTGCCTCCTGTACAATGTCATGAACCTCCACCCATAGTTCTTCAGGCACTCTGTGTATCAGATCTAATCCCTTAAATCTATTCCTCACTTCCACTGTATAATCATAAGGGATTTGATTTAGTTCATACCTGACTGGTCTAGTAGTTTCCCCTACTTTCTTCAATTCATATCTGAACATGGCAATAGGGAGTTCATGATCTGAGCCACAGTCATCTCCCAGTCTCTTTTTTTTTGCTGACTGTATACAGCTTCTCCATCTTTGGCTGAAAAGAATATATTCAATCTGATTTTGGTATTGACCATCTGGTGATGTCCATTTGTAGACTTTCCTTGTGTTGTTGGAAAAGGGTGTTGCTATGACCAATGTGTTCTCCTGGCAAAACTCTATTAGTCTTTGCTCTGCCTCATTCTGAACTCCAAGGACAAATTTGCCTGTTACTCCAGGTATTGCTTGACTTTCTAGTTTAGGATTCCAGTCCCCTATAATGAAAAGGACATCTTTTTGGGTGTTAGTTATAAAAGGTCTTGTAGGTCTTCATAAAACCGTTCAACTTCAGCTTCTTCAGCATTACTGATCAGGGCATAGGCTTGGATTACTGTGATATTGAATGGTTTGCCTGGGAAATGAACAGAGATCATTCTGTCAGTATTGAGATTGCATTCAAGGAGATGGTAAAGCTTCTGCTTGCAATGCGGGAGACCCGGGTTTGATCCCTGGGTCAGGAAGATCCCCTGGAAAAGGAAATGGCAACCCACTCCAGTACTCTTACCTGAAAGATTCCATGGACAGAGGAGCCTGGTAGACTACAGTCCATGGGGTTGTAAAGAGTCAAACACGACTGAGCAACTTCACTTTCTTTCTTTCTTTACTGCATTTTGAACTCTTTTGTTGACTCTATTGGCTATTCCATTTCTTCTAAGGGATTCTTGCCTACAGTAGTAAATATAATGTTCCAGTTAAATTCACCCATTCCTGTCCATTTTAGCTCACTGATTTCTAAAATTTCAATGTTCACTCTTGCCATCTCCTTTTTATTTTTTTTTTTCGGTATATATTTTTGCCTTTTCATAATGTTCATGGGGTTTTCAAGGGAAGAATACTGATGTGGTTTGCCATTCCCTTCTCCAGTGGATCATGTTTTGACAGAACTCTCCACCATTACCCGTCCTTCTTGGGTGGTCCTACATGGCATAGCTCATAGCTTCACTGAGTTATACAAGGCTGTGATCCACGTGATCAGATTGGTTAGTTTTCTGTGATTGTGGTTTTCAGTTTGTCTGCCCTCATATTGAGAAGAGTAAGAGGCTTATGGAAACTTCCTGATGGGAGAGGCTGACTGAGGGGAAAACTAGGTCTTGTTCTGATGGAAGGGGCCATGCTCAGTAAATATTTAATCCAATTTTCTGTTGATGGGCAAGGTTGTATTCCCTCCCTGTTATTTGACCTGAGACCAAACTATGGTAGAGGTAATGAAGATAATGATGATCTCCTTCAAAAGGTCCCATGCTACACTCAGTGCCCCCTACCCTGTAGCAGGCCACCACTGACCCACGGCTCCACTGGAGACTCCTGGACACTCATTGGCAAGTCTGGGTCAGTCTCTAATGGGGTCACTGCTTCTTTTTGCTGTCCTAGGGGTGCACAAGGTTTTGTTTGTGCCCTCCAAGAGTCTATTTCCCCAGTCCTTTGTAAGTTCTGGCAGCTCTATGGTGGGTTTAATGGTGACCTTCTCTAAGAGGGCTTATGACATATCCATGTCTACTGCACCTAGAGCCCCTCCCCTGCAGCTGTCCATTGCTGACCCATACCTCCTCAGGAGACACTCAAACACAGTTCTGTCTCAGTCTCTGTGGGGTCTCTGGATCCTGGTGTGCACAAGGTATGTTTGAGATCTCTGAGCATCTCTGGTGGGTATGGGATTTGATTCTAAATGCAATTTTGCCCCTCCCACCATCTTGCTGGGGTTTCTCCTTTTCCCCTGGATATGGGGTATCTCCTCAAAGTCGCTCCAGCACCATGCAGCCACCACTCCAGCATTGTGTAGTAGCATATATATATATATATAATATTATATGCTTTATGGAAATATTTATATTTTTTATATAATATATACTTTCTCCACTAAGGAGGATTCATAGTAACATGTGTGAGCCTAAACAAGTAAGGCCTGGGAAAGGAGACTAGAGTAAGAGCATAGTAGGAACAGAGAGTGGACCTCAGAAAACTCTTGCAGCAAGTAATGAACACCTAAGATCTACCTAAGCAACCAGAACACTATCCAAGCAATAGGGAAGAGTGGAGTGTCTAAATGAAAACTCAGAAAAGAGATAGGAACTGTACATTATCCTTTTTGGTTCCTTTTGCTTCCACTTATCTTTGCCTTTGTCCTTTGATCTTCTCTCTCTGTCAGAAAACATTAACAAACTGGATACCTTAATAAGTTCTGAATATGGAAGTTTTATTTAAAAATACACAAAAGTTATAGTTGACAAAAGAAAAATTCAGTGAAATTAATTACATCATAATTAAAATTTAATTTTACCAAAAGGCAAAAC
>SJYQ01001941.1:363717-374576 GCA_006410935.1 Redunca redunca
TTTGGTTTTGCTACAAATTTGAGGAAAACATACATTTTGTTAGCATCTGAAGCGTTTGAGTTTTATTATCACCCATCAGAAACTGTGTAAATAACTCTTCCTACATTTTCCTTTGAATGACAATATGGGAAATGTTTGTGAGTTAAACTATTTTTTACCTGCTTCAAATCACATTCATATTTGTATTTCCTAGATAAGATTCTTATCATAAACTCAGACCAGAATTGAAACAAATTTAAAATAAAAACCAAGGTACAGGTTAGCATTAATATCTTTAAATAGTTTTAAAATAATGTAAAGCGTATAAGCAATGCCTTGTGGGGCCACCCTAGATGGAAGTGTCATGATGGAGAAATCTGACTGAATTTGGTACACTGGAGAAAGGAATGGCAAACCACTTCAGTATTCTTGCCTTGAGAACCCTATGAACAGTATGATAAGGCAGAAAGATAAGATACTGAAAGAGGAACTCCCCAAGTCGGTAGATGCCCAATATGCTACTGGAGATCAGTGGAGAAATAACTCCAGGAAGAATGAAGGGATGGAGCCAAAGCAAAAATAACACCCAGTTGTGGATGGGACTGGTGATAGAAGCAAGGTCTGATGCTGTGAAGAGCAATATTGCATAGGAACCTGAAATGTTAGGTCCATAAATCAACGCAAATTGGAAGCAGTCAAACAGGAGATGACAAAAGTGTACATCGACATTCTAGGAACCAGCGAAATAAGATGGACTGGAATGGGTGAATTTAACTCAGATGACGATTATAACTACTACTGTGGGCAGAAATCCCTTAGAAGAAATGGAGCAGCCATCATAGTCAACAAAAGAGTCTGAAATGCAGTACATGGACACAATCTCAAAAACGATAAGGAAAACCATTCAAATCACAGTAATACAAGTCTATGCCCCAACCAGTAACACTGAGGAAGCTGAGGTTTAATGGTGCTATGAAGACTTACAAGACCTTCTGGAACTAACACCCAAAAAAGATGTCCTTTTCATTATAGGGGACTGGAATGCAAAAGTAGGAAGTCAAGAAACACCTGGAGTAACGGGCAAATTTGGCCTTGGAGTATAAAATGAAGCAGGGCAAAGGCTAATAGAGTTTTGCCAAGAGAACGCACTGGTCATAACAAACACCCTCTTCCAAGAGCACAAGAGAAGACTCTACACATGGACATCACCAGATGGTCGACACCAAAATCAGATAGATTATATTCTTTGCAGTCAAAGATGAGAAATTCTATATAATCAGCAAAAAGAAGACCATGAGTTGACTGTGGCTCAGATCATGAATTCTTTATTGTCAAATCCAGACTTAAATTGAAGAAAGTGGGGCAAACCACTAGACCCTTCAGGTATGACCTAAATCAAATCCCTTATGACTATACAGTTGGAGTGAGAGATAGATTTAAGGGACTAGATCTGATAGAATGCCTAATAAACTATGGACAAAGGTTCAAGAAATTGTACAGGAGACAGGAATCAAGACCATTCCCAAGAAAAAGAAATGTAAAAAAGCAAAATGACTGTCTGAGGAGGCCTTACAAATAGCTGTGAAAAGAAGAGAAGTGAAAAACAAAGGAGAAAAGGAAAGATACACCATTTGAATGCAGAGTTCCATAGAATAGCAAGGAGACATAAGAAAGCCTTCCTCAGTGATCAAAGCAAAAAAAATAGAGGAAAACAATAGAATAGGAAAGACTGGAGATCTCTTCAAGAAAATTAGAGATACCAAGGGAATATTTCATGCAAAGATGGGCTCAACAAAGGACAGAAATGGTAGGGAAATAAAAGAAGCAGAAGATATTAAAAAGAGGTGGCAAGAATACAGAGAAGAACTGTACAAAAAGATCTTCACAACCCAGATAATCAAGATGGTGTGATCACTCACACTCACCAAGAGTCAGACATTCTGCAATGTGAAGTCAAGTAGGCCTTAGGAAACATCACTACAAACAAAGCTAGCAGAAGTGATGGAATTCCAGTTGAGCTATTTCAAATCCTGAAAGATGATGCTGTGAAAGTGCTGTTCTCAATATGCCAGTAAATTTGGAAAACTCAGCAGTAGCCACAAAACTACAAAAGGTCAGTTTGCACTCCAATCCAAAAGAAAGGAAATGACAAAGAATGCTCAAACTACCACACAGTTGCACTCATCTCACACGGTAGTAAAGAAATGCTCAAAATTCGCCAAGTCAGTCTTTAGCAATATGTGAACCATGAACTTCCAGATGTTCAAGCTGGTTTTAGAAAAGGCAGAGGAACCTGAGATCAAGTTGCCAACATTTGCTGGATTAATGAAAAAGCAAGAGAGTTCCAGAAAAACATCTACTTTGGCTTTACTGACTATGCCAAATCCTTTGACTGTATGGATCACAATAAACTGAGGAAAATTTTGAAAGAGATGGGAATACCAGACCACCTGACCTGCCTCTTGAGAAATCTGTATGCAGGTCAGGAAGCAACAGTTAGAACTCGACATGGAACAACAGACTGGTTCCAAATAGGAAAAGGAGTACATCAAGGCTGTGTACTGTTACCCTGCTTATCTAACTTATATGCAGAGTATATTATGTGAAACACTGGGCTGGAGGAAGTACAAGCTGGAATCAAGATTGCTGGGAGAAATATCAGTAACCTCAGATATGCAGATGACACCATCCTTATGGCAGAAAGTGAAGAAGAACTAAAGAGACTTCTCTTGATGAAAGTGAAAGAGGAGAGTGAAAATGATGGCTTAAAACTCAACATTCAGAAAACTAAGATCATGATATCCGGTCCCAACACTTCATAGCAAATAGGCAGGGAAACAGTGGCTGACTTTATTTATTTATTTATTTTTTGCTCCAAAATCACTACAGATGGTGATTGCAGCCATGAAATTAAAGGACATTTACTCCTTGGAAGGAAAGTTATGGCCAACCTAGACAGCATATTAAAAAGCAGAAACATTACTTTGTTAACAAAGATCTGTCTAGACAAGGCTGTGGTTTTTCCAGTGGTCATGTATGGATGTGAGAATTGGACTATAAAGAAAGCTCAGTGCTGAAGAATTGAGGCTTTTGAACTGTGGTGTTGGATAAGACTCTTGAGAGTCCCTTGAACTGAAAGGAGATCCAACCAGTCCATCCTAAAGTAGATCAGTTCTGGGTGTTTATTGGTAGGACTGATGTTAAAGCTGAAACTCCAGTACTTGGGCCACCTGATGCTAAGAACTGACTCATTTGAAAAGACCCTGATGCTGGGAAAGATTGAGGGCAGGAGGAGAAGGGTACGATAGAGTTTGAGATGTTTGGATGGTATCCCTGACTCAGTGGACAGGGGTTTGGGTGATGGGTCCAGGAGTTGGTGATGGACACAGAGACCTGGCATGTTGCACTCCATGGGGTTGCAAAGAGTCAGACATGACTAGCAACTGAACTGTGCTGCTACTTTCTAGTCTTAAATACCACTAAAATCACCTCTTTTATTTTTATTATACCTGTTTCCTCATTTTTATAACATTATAAGTATAAATCAAATAACTTATTCTATACTTAATGTCTGGATCTTCTACTATCCTAATCATTATCGGAGAGTAGAAACCTAGCAGGTCTCTGTATTATTGAACTCTGCATCCAAAGCACTGCTCCTGAAACATAGTAACTCCTCTGTAAGTATCTGCTGAACATATGAATTCATGNTCGGAGAGTAGAAACCTAGCAGGTCTCTGTATTATTGAACTCTGCATCCAAAGCACTGCTCCTGAAACATAGTAACTCCTCTGTAAGTATCTGCTGAACATATGAATTCATGCTTGAGCTAAATTTTTCTGAATTAAAATTAGAAAATCTGTAGGGAGCTTTCTTAAAAACTGAAAAATAGATTTATCATGTGACCCAGCAATCCCATTCATAGGCATCAGTTCAGTTCAGATCAGTCACTCAGTCGTGTTCTACACTTTGCAACCCTATGGACTGCAGCCTAACAAGACTCCCTGTCCATCGCCAACTCCTGGTATTTACTCAAACTCATGACCATTGAGTCAATGATGCCACCCAATCATCTTATCCTCTGTTGTCCCCTTCTCCTCCTGCCCCAATCTTTCCCAGCATCAGGGTTTTTTCAAATGTGTCAGTTATTTGCATCAGGTGGCCAAATATTGAAGTTTCAGCTTCAGCATCAGTCCTTCCAATGAATATTCAGGACAGATTTCCTTTAGGATGGACTGGTTGGATCTCCTTGCTATCTAAGGGACTCTGATGAGTCTTCTCCAACACCACAGTACAAAGCATCAATTCTTTGGTGTCCAGCTTTATTTAGAGTCCAACTCTCACATCCATACATGATTACTAGAAAAACCATAGCTTTGACTAGATGGACATTTGTTGGCAAAGTTATGTCTCTGCTTTTTAATATGCTATCTAGTTTGGTCATAACTATTCTTCTAAGGGCAAGCGGCTCTTGGAATTTCACGGCTGCAGTCACCATCTGCAGTGACTTTGGAGCCCGAAAGAATAAAGTTGGTTACTGTTTCGATTGTTTCCCCATCTATTTGTCATGAAGTGATGGGACCAGATGCCATGATCTTAGTTTTCTGAATGTTGAGCTTTAAGCCAACTTTTTCACTCTCCTCTTTCACTTTCAACAATAGGCATTTTAGTTCTTCTTCACTTTCTGCCATAATGGTGGTGTCATCTGCATATCTGAGGTTATTGATATTTATACTTGCAATCTTGATTCCAGGTTGTGCTTCATCCAGTCCAGCATTTTTCATGATGTACTCTGCATATATGTTAAATAAGTAGGGTGACAATATACAGCCTTTATATACTCCTTTCCTGATTTGGAACCAAATGAGTGTGTTGTTCCATGTTCATTTCCAACTGTTGTTTCTTGACCTGCATACAGATTTCTCAGGAGGCAGGTCAGGTGGTCTGTGATCCCATCTCATTAAGAATTTTCCACAATTTGTTGTGATCCACACAGTCAAAGGCTTTGGCATAGTCAATAAAGCAGAAGTAGGTGTTTTTCTGGAACTCTCTTGCTTTCTTGATGATCCAGTGGATGTTGGCAATTTGATATCTGGTTCCTCTACCTTTTCTAAATCCAGCTTGAACATCTGAACTCATAGGCATAAACACAGAGAAAACCATAATTCCAAAAGATACATCACCCCAGTGTTCATTGCAGCACTATTCATGGTAGCCAGGAAATGGAAGCAACCTAAATGTCCAACAGGGAAATGGTAATGAAGATATGGTTAATATATATAATGGAATATTCCTCAGCCATAAAAAGAGTTAAATTTTGTCTTTTCTAGAGATGTGGATGGACCTAGAGACTGTCATACAGACTGAAGTCAGGAAGAAAAAACAAACAAACAAACAAAACAAATATCATATATCAATGCATATGTGTGGATTCTAGAAAAACGGTACAGATGAATCTATTTGCAAAGCAGAAATGGAGACACAGACATAGAGAACAAATGTATGGACACAAAGTGGCGTGGGGGGTGAGATAAACTTGGAGACTGAGATTGACATATATATACTTCCATCTGTAAGATAAATAACTAATCAAACTTATTGTATAGCACAAGGGTGGAAAAAAGAAGGTACAATCTGTTTGTAGGTCATGTATTATGTTAACCTTAAAAATGCATTCCAATATACAATAGGTGCAGGCAATAAAAATAAATAAAATGTAAATAAGTTGTTCTATATTTAATGTTTGGATCTTCTACTATATTAATCATTATCAGAGAGCATGAACCTAGTAGGCCCCTCTGTTTTGTATAGTGCTGCATCCAAATACTAATCCTGAAACACAGTAAGTCCTCAATAAATATCTGCTGAACACGCTTGGATCAAGTTTTTCTGAATGAAAACTAAATTTTTTTCATGTGAATAGAAAATACACAGGCATCTGAAATTACCTCTGAAATACATTCTTAAGTACAAGTTGGTGGGAAAAGAGAAAGAATCAACAATCAGTTATTATATCTTTTTAATTTATTTCCTCAGTCACTGAAATTTTGGATTTTGAAAGGAACGGAATACAAACCAATTCATGAATATTCAAAATATTTTGACTTTTATTAAAGTTGACGTTACAGTACCTATACCTTATAAAACTCTGTGAACAAGGGTATTATTGAAATGCACTAGGAGGGGAATGTATGAAAGCATCAAAACAATGAGCTAATTTGATAATGATAATTATCCTGGAGACTGTTCAGATATATGATGGGAGAGCCATTATCCAAAATAACTTAATATGTTTCTAAGTTCCCCTTCCTCCTATAAAGACACACTTAATTTTGTGGAAAATTTCAGTATTCAATGATCAAACATTTTTTCCCAACCACTTATCAAACATTTATCTAGAATATTTTATAAATTTGGCCATTATGAGACTGGCACTAACAGAATGAAATAATAGCCTGTGTCACATGAGCTCCTGAAATAGTTAAGTGAAACAAAATCAATAAATAAAGATTTTTAAGAGCCACTTTGTCTGGTCTTTTCTCTTCAACAACAGCATAAACCATTATAATTCAATTTACCTTAATTATCCTTGACCTTGATTTTCTCTTCTATTTAGTAAATATTCAGCTGAATCATCATTGTAGCCACAAATTTAACTTTTGGATCAGTTTATCAATATAAAGTTTAATGAAGGTTAAAAAGTAGGAATGCCTTATTTTTTAGAGATTTTGGCTCATTCAGAATTATTACTGTTTTTTAATTGCAGATTATTTTAAACAGTAGGCTTTTATAAGTTCACTGGTGTTTACTCAAGTGGAATTTTTTTTTAACCTATCCAGCTGAAAATAGTATTCAGTTCAGTTCAGTTCAGTATTATGAGGCTTAAGAAAAGTAATCTCTGTCCTAAAGTGAATTTAGACTTCCCATTCTTATTCATTTCTTTTCTTTTTTTAAATTTTACTTTACAAAATTGTATTGGTTTTGCCATACATTGACTTGAATCTGCCATGGGTGTACATGTGGTCCCCATCCTGAACCCCTCTCACCTCCCTCCCCATCCCATCCCTCTGCTACTGCTGCTACTACTGCTGCTAAGTCGCTTCAGTCGTGTCCCACTCTGTGCGATCCCATAGGTGGCAGCCCACCAGGCTCTGCCGTCCCTGGGATCCTCCAGGCAAGAACACTGGAGTGGGTTGCCATTTCCTTCTCCAATGCATGAAAGTGAAAAGTGAAAGTGAAGTCACTCAGTCGTGCCCGACTCTTCGCGACCCCATGGACTGCAGCCTACCAGGCTCTTTCGTCCATGGGATTTTCCAGGCAAGAGTACTGGAGTGGGTTGCCATTGCCTTCTCTGACCACACTTACTTGTAATGTACTTCTTGTTCCCTGTTCGCGTTAGAAATGTTAGGTCTAGGGCAAGAACTATGAGTCCTGTTAACAGTTACTATTTCCAGCGCTTAGCACGTGATAAGACACTCGATAAAACCTAGTGAACCAGGTCTTCCAGGCACTCCAAACATAGTCCCCCATTATTAGAACTTAGCAATAATATCACAAGGGGGAATCGCGCAAAGAAGGCAAGTTTAACCTGTATGAGGTCACTGAATAGACAACTAATGAGGCTGAGATTCGAACCCATGACTATAGGACCCCAGAACCCTCCCTCTCTCACATCACCCTGAGGTTTCTAAGTTTAAATGACCCCAGGGGCGATGCCGCTGGTTGAACTCAGGAAAAAAGGTTATCCCAATGCACCAGCCCCGAGCACCCTGTATCATGCATTGAACCTGGACTGGCCATTCATTTCACATATGATAATTTACATGTTTCAATGCTATTCTCCCATATTAACCTCTTTTGAACTGTGGTGTTGGACAAGGCTCTTGAGAGTCCCTTGGACTGCAAGGAGATCCAACCAGTCCATCCTAAAGGAGATCAGTCCTGGGTGTTCATTGGTAGGACTGATACTGAAGCTGAAACTCCAAAACTTTGGCCACCTCAAGTGAAGAGCTGACTCATTTGAAAAGACCCTGATGCTAAGAAAGATTGAGGGCAGGAGGAGAAGGGGATGACAGAGGATGAGTTGGTTGGATGGCATCACTGACTCAATGGGTATGGGTTTGGGGGGACTCTGGGATTTGGTGATGGACAGGGAGGCCTGGCATGCTGCGGTTCATGGGGTCGCCAAGAGCTGGACACGACTGAGTGACTGAACTGAACTGAAGTGAACTGAGCTAGCTAATAAAATACTTTTTCCCTGGCCCCTCATATCCTCTGGCTGGTGTTCATCGTCCTTCATTCTCTCCTACTGCTTTGTCTCTTGGAAAGTTTTCTTTCTGTTTCTTCCTTTGTGTTCCAGGACCACTTCAAAGTTTTCATACGCCCGTGGCAGATTCATGTTGATGTGTGGCAGAACCAATACAACATTGTAAAATAAAATAAATAAATAAATAAAATTTTAAAAAATATTTTCATCATATCTCTTTCTATAGGGAAACATCATCCCAGCACAGTTATTTGGTAAACAAACAAACAAACAAAAAAAGATTAACAGACAAGTCCTACTACTAGAGATCTACAGGTGAGTATACCATTTAAACAACCATGTTGCTTCTGTCAAGGAAATATTCTCAGATTTGTTTTGTTTGTACCCAATGAGAACACATGTTATTGTTCTGCCAGCTGCTCATGATCCTTGGGGATAAGGGTAGCTCCCCAAATGGACTTTTGAATCAGAAAATCCAAGTTTCAAATCCTCGTACTACAATATAAAACTCATGTCTGTTTAAAAAAAAGATGATTTTCTGAAAAGCTAAAAGTATAACTGTCATGCAGATATAAAAATAAGCACATTCTAAAGATTTTATTCTCCTCATTAATGAGGAAACTAGGATGGTGTTATATACATGCTGGTGTGTTATATTGAAATGATTATGTAATTTTAGAAGCAAAATTGGTTTCTCCACTTGGAAGAAAGTAAAGAATATGCTTTTCTATAGGATCATAAGGTTTTGCACATCTACCAGGTAACTAAAGCTTACAAAATATTGTACATTAGCTTAAAGATAATGACAGGTTAACATCAGATAACCTGTAAGGATGTCCTCTAGACAGTGCATACCTTTCCACTCAAGTTCAATTTCTCCTAGAGGTGGCTGAAATTGAGTTACTTTACTTATTTGCACCTCTACTTTCTCATCTGCCAATTGTGAATTGCTTCTGAGAACCACATATGAGGTCATGGTCATGGAGTGCCCACTACATATTAAGAGCTCACTAAAAATCAATTTCCTCTTTCTTAATACATATATTATATAACTTAAATTGCATGTTATTAATCCAATCAAATATTTTATTATCAATTAACAGCATACTAAAAAGTAAAGACATTACTTGACAACAGAGGTCTGTCTAGTCAAAGCTGTTTTCTCCAGTAATTGCATATAGATGTGAGAGTTGAACTATAAAGAAAGCTGAGCATGAAAGAACTGAAGCTTTTGAACTGTGCTATTGGAGAAGACTCTTGAGAGTCCCTTGGATAGCAAGGAGATCCAGCCAGTCCATCCTAAAGGAAATTGGTCTTGAATATTCATTGGAAGGACTGAGGCTGAAGCTGAAACTCTAATACTTTGGTCACCTGATGCAAAGAACTGACTCATTAGAAAAGACCCTAATGTTGGGAAAGATTGAAGGCAGGAGGAGAAGGGGATGACAGAGGATGAGATGGTTGGATGGCATCACCAAACCGGTAGACATGAGTTTAAGCAAACTTTGGGAGCTGATGATGGACAGGGAGGCCTGGCATGCTGCAGTCCACGGGGTTGCCAAGAGTTGGACATGACTGAATGACTGAACTCAATTGAAATGAAGCTATTCCCAGGAAAAAATACTGCTTAATTATTGTGTGGAGTCTAAAGTTAAACTTTTCCCTCTCACTTTTAGAAGACAATTTGAGACCGGTGAGATGTGATATGACAGTGTTTTCTGTCTATCTCATAGTTAAACTACATGTTGTGGCCCATGTAGCTGATATACATTGTATTTAGCATGATAAGGCCCTAGCCATTATTTATATCCAGGGACAATTTGTATTGCTGATTACGTTTTATGATTTATTTTGTACTTCTAATTTTTCACAATTATTAAAAAATTAATTTTCTTAATAACATAGGTGATGCTAGTAGCTGTGTTTCTGTAAGTCCAACTGTGATCTGCTGTTGCTGAAATTAATTTTGTTAGTTTTGAGAATATATTTGGACACATGTAAATGAATTTCATTCTTAATAACTGAATTTGAATATGGGAAGTAAACTTTGAACTAAAATCTTACAATATCTATTTTCACTTGTCCTATAAGTGTTTCATCAATTTGTAATGTTGTTTTTGCTGCTCTTACATCAATTTACCATTTCCTTTTGATTATATTCTTAGAAAATGCTTTGAAAATTCCCAATACTATCTACCTACATCTGTCCTTGTACATAATGTGCCTAGTTGCATATTTTAGCATATAGTTTAGAATCTACAAAATCACCAAAATGATATTTAGTAGGAAAATTCTTGCACAAATTTAGACAGTAGATATTGGCTTTATTATACCAAGTTTATACTATTCTCCTGAAGGCTACCTTTACTTCTTTCAAAGATAAAATTATCTGAGATGTAGATGAAAAAAATGGATGAATAGAATATAAAAAATGCATCAAACTAGTAAAGTTAACAAAAAATAGCAAGCTCACAGATATAGGGAACAAACTAGTGTTTACCATTGGGGATAGGAAAGTAAGGAGTGGTAATAAAGAGATGGGAGATTAGGAGGTACTAACTCTTATGTATAAAATAAGGTATAAGAATATGTTGTACAAAACAGAGAATATAGA
>SJYQ01001941.1:374711-395228 GCA_006410935.1 Redunca redunca
AAAAATAATAATAATGCCTTTTAACTAAAATCTCCTTAGTAAGTCCTGATTTGTTTTTGTTTGATATATCACAGACTATTAACACACTTGGGGAATAAATCGGGGTTGGTTTTCCATTTCATCAGTAACCCTGAGTTTCTCCTTACTCCCAAAATATCTGGACACCCATCTCAGGTAATATGGTTTCTGAATATTGGTTATAAATATTTCAACTCCTGAAATCTGGGCTCAATTCTTTGTCCACTAGGCTATGTTTTTAGCTTCTGGCTACAGCTAAGAACCAAAGAATATCAATTTTAAAAGCTTTATCTGTTTAGTTATTAATATGCTTAATCTAAGTAGATAGGTCAATTTTATATGAAATTCAAGCAGTCAGTAATGTGATCCAGCTTAAAAACTTTCCCCTGCTGCCTAATTTAGTATTTGAAGTAAAATGAGTTGAGTGTCTCAAAATCTGAATTTCAAACCTCTTACTTTAATTTGTGTCATCTTGGGGTATGTCTGTTAGTTTTTTGATCCTTAATCACCTCATCTGTACGTGATGATGGGCTTCCCAGGTGGTTCAGTCATAAACAACCTGCCTGCCAATGCAGGAGACACAAGAGAAGTGGATTCGCTATCTGGGTCTGGAAGATCTCCTGGAGTAGGAAATGGCAACCCACTCCAGTGTTCTTACCCAGAGAATCCCATAGAAAGAGAAGCCTAGTGGGCTACACTCCATAGGTTCACAGAGGCGGACACGACTGAAGCAATTTAGCATACACAAACTATTAAGGGAATGATGCTGGGAAAGATGGAGGACAAGAGAATTGGGTGACAGAAGATTAGATGGATGAATGGCATCACCAACTCAATCGACATGAATTTGAGCAAACACTGGGAGATAATGAAAGATAGGGTGTTCTATAGTCCATGGAGTCACAAAGAGTCAGATACGACTAAGCGACCAAACAACTACTTGTTTAAATACTTTTCCTCAAAAATTTCATAACTGAAATGATTTCACTTAAGAAGTCTTTAAAATGTTAAAAAATTCTCAGTATTACACACTTTTTTCTAGAAAGCTGAAGTGCAGTAAACGCTTCTCAGTTAATTTAATGAGTGTGTATGCATAAACATCTACATGAAGATATTAATACTCTGTGTTCCTTAGATGATCTGATAAGTATTTAACAAGGTGGTATATAAAATGTTCTATAATTTATAAATCACTATAGCAATGAAATGAGTTATTAATTACTTTATTCTCAGTGACTTACAAAGATAGCTGCTTCTGGTTAGGCATTTTCTCTCAGTGGCTTCTTTTGCAAGTGTATTATAGTGTTTTGCTTTATTTCTTCATGTTTATTTCTATCTTATTATGAACTTTTAGCTAGCTAGTAAATTACAGGCTTATTTATGGAGAAGTCTTTCTTTTGGAAGTGGCAGATCAAAGATTCTCTGGTAAGGACTTATTCCTCTTGGGCCTTGGCAAAATAAACCTATCATTCAAAAAAAGAAGAAAAAAAAAGAAAGAAACATTAAATCAATAAAACTTGAGAGAGTCTGGGAATGAGTAAAAGCCAGGTGATTGGGAGCAAGAATGTGCCAGAAGCCATTAGCTTTCTCCAAATATAACATGGGCAGTGATATTGGTGCCAAACTACTATTCTGGCTCATGTGTTTGTGTGAAAGCCATGTTTATGTTGCCTCAAAGCAAAAGAATTTAGATCTGTTGTGATTCCTCTATCTATATTTTCCCCTTCCATTGTAATCTTGAATATCATAGATGCCAGATAAAATATCCCTCTACTGATGAAAATCTTTGAGAGATATTTAAAGTTGTTAAGCTATTGAGTATTAGGATATATTTTGATGCCACAGTATAGGCTATTCAATACCATTCAATATCACAGTAATCCAAGTCTATTCCTTGACCAGTAATGCTGAAGAAGCTGAAGTTGAACAGTTCTATGAAAACCTACAAGACCTTTAAGAACTAACACCCCAAAAAGCTGTCCTTTTCATTATAGGGGACTGAAATGCAAAAGTAGGAAGTCAAGAAATACCTGGACTAATAAGCAAATTAGGTCTTGGAGTACAGAATGAAGCAGGGCAAAGGCTAATAGAGTTTTGCCAAGAGAATGCACTGGTCATAGCAAACACCCTCTTCCAACAACATAAAAGACAACTCTACACATGAACATCACCAGATGGTCAATACCGAAAACGGATCGATTACATTCTTTGCAGCAAAAGATGGAGAAGCTCTATACAGTAGGCAAAAACAAGACTAGGAGCTGATTGTGGCTCATATCATGAACTGCTTATTGGCAAACTCAAACTTAAATTGAAGAAAGTAGGGAAAACCACTAAACCATTCTGGTATGACCCAAATCAAATCTCTTAGATTATACAGTGGGAGTGAGGAATAGATTCAAGCAATTAGATCTGATAGAGTGTCTGAAGAACTATGGATGCAGGTTCATGACATTGTACAGGAGGCAGGGAGCAAAACTATCCCCAAGAAAAAGACATGCAAAATGGCAAAATTGTTGTCTGAGGAGGCTGTACAAATAGCTAGAAAAAGAAGAGAAGAAAAAAGGAGAAAAGGAAAATATACCTATTTAAAAGCACAGTTCCAAAGAATAGCAAGGAGAAAGCCTTCTTCAGTGATCAATCAAAGAAATAGAGGACAACAATAGAATGGGAAAGACTAGAGATCACTTCAAGAAAATTAGAGATACCAAGGGAACATTTCATGCAAAGATGGGCACAATAAAAGACAGAAATGGCATGGACCTGACAGAAGCAGAAGATATTAAGAAGAGGTGGCAAGAATAAACAGAAGAATTATACAAAAAATATCTTCACAGCCCAGATAACCACGATGGTGTCATCTAGAACCAGATATTCTGGAATGAGAAATCAAGTGGGCCTTAGGAAGCATCACAATCAACAAAGCTAGTGGAGGTAATGGAATTCCAGTTGAACTATTTCAAATCCTGAAAGATGATGCTGTGAAACTGTTGCACTCAATATGCCAGCAAATTTGGAAAACTCAGCAGTGGACACAGGACTAGAAAAAGTCAGTTTTCATCTAATCCCAAAGAAAGGCAATGCCAAAGAATTCTCAAACTACCACACAATTGCACTCGTCTCACACACTAGTAAAGTAGTGCCTAAATTCTCCAACCCAGGCTTCAACAGTATGTGAACCATGAACTTTCAGATGTTTAAACTAGATTTAGAAAAGGCAGAACAACCAGAGATCAAATTACCAGCACCCACTTTGGACCATCAAAAAAGCAAGAGTTCCAGAAAAACATCTACTTTTCCTTTATTAACTATCCCAAAGCCTTTGAATGTGTGAATCACAACAAATTGTGGAAAATTTTTGAAGAGATGGGAATACCAGACCACCTGACCTGCCTCTTGAGAAATCTGTATGCAGGTCAGGAAGCAACAGTTAGAACTGGACATGGAACAACAGACTGATTCCAAATCAGGAGAGGAGTACATCAAGGCTGTATATTGTAACCCTGCTTATATAACTTATATGCAGAGTACATCATGAGAAACACTGGACTGGAGGAAACGCAAGCTGGAATCAGGACTGCAGGGAGAAAAATGAATAACCTCAGATATGCAGATGATACCACCCTTATGGCAGAAAGTGAAGAACTAAAGAGCCTCTTGATGATAGTGAAAGAGGAGAGTAAAAACGTTGGCTTAAAACTCAACATTCAGAAAAAATAAGATCATGGCATCTGGACCCATCACTTCATGACAAATAGATGGGGAAACAGTGACAGACTTTATCTTTTGGGGCTCCAAATTCACTGTGAATGGAGACTGCAGTTATGAAATTAAAAGATGCTTGTTCCTTGGAAAAAAAAAGTTATGACCAACATAAACAGAATATTAAAAAGCAGAGACATGACTTAGCCAACAAACGACCATCTAGTCNCGTCTCACACACTAGTAAAGTAGTGCCTAAATTCTCCAACCCAGGCTTCAACAGTATGTGAACCATGAACTTTCAGATGTTTAAACTAGATTTAGAAAAGGCAGAACAACCAGAGATCAAATTACCAGCACCCACTTTGGACCATCAAAAAAGCAAGAGTTCCAGAAAAACATCTACTTTTCCTTTATTAACTATCCCAAAGCCTTTGAATGTGTGAATCACAACAAATTGTGGAAAATTTTTGAAGAGATGGGAATACCAGACCACCTGACCTGCCTCTTGAGAAATCTGTATGCAGGTCAGGAAGCAACAGTTAGAACTGGACATGGAACAACAGACTGATTCCAAATCAGGAGAGGAGTACATCAAGGCTGTATATTGTAACCCTGCTTATATAACTTATATGCAGAGTACATCATGAGAAACACTGGACTGGAGGAAACGCAAGCTGGAATCAGGACTGCAGGGAGAAAAATGAATAACCTCAGATATGCAGATGATACCACCCTTATGGCAGAAAGTGAAGAACTAAAGAGCCTCTTGATGATAGTGAAAGAGGAGAGTAAAAACGTTGGCTTAAAACTCAACATTCAGAAAAAATAAGATCATGGCATCTGGACCCATCACTTCATGACAAATAGATGGGGAAACAGTGACAGACTTTATCTTTTGGGGCTCCAAATTCACTGTGAATGGAGACTGCAGTTATGAAATTAAAAGATGCTTGTTCCTTGGAAAAAAAAAGTTATGACCAACATAAACAGAATATTAAAAAGCAGAGACATGACTTAGCCAACAAACGACCATCTAGTCAAAGCTATGGTTTTCCCAGTAGACACATATGGATGTGAGAGTTGAACTATACAGAAAGCTGAGCACTGTAGAACTGATGCTTTTGAACTGTGTTGGAAAAGACTCTTGAGAGTCCCTTGGACAACAAGGAGATTTCAACCAGTCAATCCGAAAGGAATCAGCCCTTAATATTCATCAGAGGGACTGATGCTGAAGCTGAAATTCTAATACTTTGGCCACCTGATGCAAAGAACTGACTCATTTGAAAAGACCCTGATGCTTGGAATGATTGAAGGCAGGAGGAGAAGGTGACAACAGAGGATGAGATGGTTGGATGGCATCACCGACCCAGTGGACATGGGTTTGAGTAAACTTTGGGAGTTTTGATAGACAAGGAGTCCTGGAGTGCTGCAGTCTATGTAGTCGTAAAGAGTCGGACATGACTGGCAACTGCTGAACTGAACTGAGCCTAATTTGTAAAAAGGATGCATTAGTGTGTGGATATTTTAAATTGAAATATCATATAATAATAATGGTTTTATTATCATTAAAGCTTAATAGGAAAATGGCCTTGAAGTGCTGGAATCATGTAGACACCTATCAAATTGTAGCTGGGATAATGAAGATATTGCTATCGATATTGATGATGGTGAAGAGTCTTTCACTTAGATATCTAAATCTGGCCAAAAAGCAATTCAGAGACAAATGTAAGAAAACTGAGAGCCCAGCATAAGAGTGTGCATATACAGTCAACACATATTTGATTACTAAGCTAAGACTGCTCAATGGAGAATAAATAGTCTTTTTATAAACTGTGTTGGGAAACATGGATATCCACATGCAAAAGAATGAAACTGGATTTCTATATCACTCATAAAAATAAATTCAGATTGGATTAAACACTCAAATGCAACACCTGAAATAATAAAACTCTTAGAAGACCCATGGGGGGAAAGTTCCTTGATATTGGTTTTGCAACATATTCTTGCATTTAATACCAAAAATACAATCAACAAAAGCAAAACTAAACAAGTGGGACTACATCAGACTAAAGATCTTATGCATAGAAAAAATTATGATAACTAAACAATATGTGGAATGGGAGTAAAAAAATGCAATTTATATATCTGATAGAGGTAGCAGTAAAAATATAAAAAAAAAACAGTCAAAATATGTAAAAAAGAACAAGCAAACATACAACTCAATTCAAGGTAAGTCAACCCAGTTTTAAAAAGAATCTAAATAGCTATTTTTCCAAAATAGATATACAAATGGCCAGTGGGTAAATGAAAATGTGCAACATTACTCATCATTATGAAATGCAAGTGAAAACCACAATCAGGTACCATGTCACATCTGCTACAATGACTTGTATTCAAATAACAAGTAAAACAAGTGTTAATGAGGATGTGGAGAAAAGGGAAGCCTTGTGAACCTTGGATGGAATGTAAATTGATGTAGCCACTATGGAAAAAAATATGGAAGTTTTCTGAAAAAATTAAAAGTAGAACTCTAATATGATCCAACAATCCCACTTCTGGATATTTATCCAAATAAATAAAATCACTATCTGGAAGAGATTTCTGCATTACAGTATTATCTTCTATAAACCAAGACACTTAGGAAACAATCTAAGTGTCTGTCAAGGGATGACTATGTAAAGTAATGTGATACTACCTATAATAAAATATTATTCAACCATTAAATAAAATAAGAAAATCTTGCCATTTATGAAACAAGGTTGAACTTCGAGGACATTATGCTAAGTGAAGTAAATCAGATAGAGTAAGACAAATGCTCTATGACAGCACTTGTACATAGAATATAAATAAAACCAAACAAAACACAATACTTATAAAGACAGAATAGATTGGAGGTTGTCAAGAGAGAGGGAACAGAAGAGTAGGGGAAATAGATGAAAGAGATTACAGTGTACAAACTTCCAGTAACCACATGAATGAGTTCTGGGAATCATTCACTAGATTAGATTAGATTCACCAGTAATCTTTCATTAGAGCTTGGTGATTATACTTAGTAATACTGTACTGTATACTCGATAGTTGCTAAGAGAGATAATCTTAAAAATGTTCACACACGGGGCGTCTGTCTGTCGGCTCTTGTGCTACGTGTCTCTGGCTGCTGAGCAGACGCGGAGCAGACATCATGGATCAGGTAATGCAGTTCGTTGAGCCAAGTCGGCAGTTTGTGAAAGACTCAATTCGGCTGGTTAAAAGATGCACCAAACCTGATAGAAAAGAATTCCAGAAGATTGCCATGGCAACAGCAATAGGATTCGCTATAATGGGATTCATTGGCTTTTTTGTGAAATTGATCCATATTCCTATTAATAACATCATTGTTGGTGGCTGAATACCTTTTTAGAAAAGTAGTTTTCATCTTGGGGATTGGTGAATAAGTGAGGATTTGAGAAGCTGTTGGAGCAGAAATTTGTCTGTGTGTTTTATGTTTTTCTTTCATTTTCTTCCAAGATGTTTTCTATTTGTAAATTAAAATAATTTTAAAATAAAAAAAAAAAAATGTTCACACACACACACACACACACACACACAAAGAAACAAAAACCCAAGGTAACCATGTGAGAAGATGGATGTGTTGATTTTCTTTATTGCAGTAATCACTTCACAATATAGCATATATCAAATCATCTTGTTACACACCTTAAATTTATACAATCTTATATGTAAATTATAACTCAATAAAGCTGGGGGGGATAAAAATTCCTGACTTATAAAATCTATAGCCACAATAAAATTATTTTTCTATTGCGTTTGGAGGTGATTATTCAATAACAGTAACCAGAACACCTTGATACTGTGCAAAATTTTGTAGAGGATGATGAACAATCTTTCTCCTTTTTCACCATATAAGTATATACAAGTGTTAGCTGCTCAGTCATATCTGACTCTATGCAACCACATGCCAGGCTCCTCTGTCTATGGAATTCTTCAGGCAAGAATACTAGAGTGGGTGGCCATTCCCTTCCCCAGGGTATCTTCCTAACCCAGGGATCAAACCCATATCTGCTGCATTGCAGGAGGATTCTTTTCCATCTGAGCAATTAGGTGTGTAAGTCACTCAGTCATGTCTGACTCTTTGAGACCCCATGGACCATAGCCCATCAGGCTCCTCTGTCCATGGGATTCTCCAGGCAAGTATACTAGAGTGGGTTGCCATTCCCTTCTCCAGGAGATCTTCCCAACCCTGGGATCAAACCGAGGTCTCCTGCATTGCATGCATATTCTTTACCGTCTGACTTACAGGGAAGCCCTCACCACAGTTAGTGTCTTCTAGTAAAAGTTAGAATGGGCTTATACAAGACTAAATGGCAACCCACTCTAGCATTCTTGCCTGGAAAATCCCATGGACGGAGGAGCCTGGTGGGCTACGTACAATCCAAGGGGTCACAAAGAGTCAGAAAGGACTGAGCTGACTTCACTTTCACTTTCACTTATTTTTTTCTATAGGTTCTCTGGAGGATATTTTGAGATGTGAATTTGGGGGATTTGAATATGCAGACACATAAGCTAAAAAAAAAAAAATACTAAGAGATTTTCCTATTAACAAGAAAAAATAAGTTCCATAACTCAAGTCTAAGACAGCTCATTTATCTTAGAATCACAACTTCCCACCTGCTTTCCTTTGTCTTTTGAAAATCCTTGCACTGCAGTTTCTTTGGTCATGTTTTGAGAGGCATATACGCCACGTACTTTTGAAGTAGATATTAATAACACATTCCGTGTACTCAGCCTCTACCCTAATCATTGCTGGTGCACTAGTTCTGTGTAAACAAAATGCTAAATTGATTGTGTCTGTAAATCCAAGGCCAGATTTTAAATTTTTCCTTAGCAATAGGAATAGCTAGAGCAGGTTGTTCCTTGGTGAGAAGGGAACTTCTGTGAGGTTTGAAAAGAGACCCTTTCACTGAGGGTCACTTTCTTTACATCCTCCCATAGACAAAATAGCTCCCATAGACAAATACCATCTTTGATTAGTTTTTGTTTTTTTTTTTTTTTATTTCAACACACACATGGCACCAGGATATTTATTTCAGACTTGGGAGATTAGAATTCCACAAGTGATTTTGACTTTGGAAAAAAAAAAAAAATGTCTTCACTGTCAAGTCATTTTTGCTAAATGAGAATTTGATTTAGATTAGTGTTAGTTGCTCAGTCATGTTCAATTCTTTGTAACCCCATGGACTGTAGCCTGCCAGGCTACTCTCTCCATGGGATTCTCTAAGCCAGAATCCACTGGAGTGGATCCCACTTCCTTCTTCAGGGCATATTCCTGACCCAGGGATCGAATCCATTTCTCTTGCATCTCCTGCAATGGTGGGCAGATTCTTCACCCCTGATCGACCTGGGAAGCCCCTGATTGGTTAGCAGTAGAAATCCTTTTCTACATATATTTTTATAAAGTGAAACTGTTCGTCTTGGAACTCTCTGATTCTCTTCCCTTCACATGTGAAGTACCACGGTAAAACACTGTATTCATTGGCATTTCAAACCCTATATTTTTAAACAGCAATCTTAACAAGAACTGATTTGTGATCATCTTTAATATATTTATTTTTATGATGCACAAACACTCATACACCCACTTCTTTAAAGTTTCTTTTTTTTTTTTAGAATTCATTGCAGTATTTATTTTTTGTTGAGGTGAAATTCACATAAAATAAAGTTAAGGGTTTTTAAGTGAACAATTTGGCGGTATTTAGTACATTCATAATTTTGTACAAATGCCAGCTGAAGTTAGTTCCAAAACATTTTCATCCTATTTATTATTTTTAAATAAATAGTTTCCTGTTCAAGAAATAATACGTTTTTAGGAAGCAAAAAGATGAGTCCAGATGAAAATATAAAATCAGCTTTAGTACCTATAGAATTCTAAGATTAAATTTTTGGAGGAGAGATGTATGCAAACACACAAGCACACTCATTTAATTTCATGGATTATCTTTTTTGCAGTGTAATATAGCCAGAAGCAAAACTGACAACATAGCAGTGTTATATGTTGAAATCCAAATAATATTTTAGAGACAGGAATATTTACAATCTATAGAAATATATCCTATTTTCAAGAAGCAGGGACAACCTTTAAAAGGCAGGGAAAACACCTGTGTGCTTTTATTGGTGTCAATAAAATATAACATCACTCAAATATTATAGTTTTATATACAGGCTCAATATGAATTTCCAAATATTTCATAAATGAACTAATATGAATGCATTGCCTTGAAAAAATGCTCTGCTTGGACTCTACCTAAAGACAAGTATTTCCCATATTTAACAATATGATGACACAAGCATGAATGTGTACAGCAGAAATTTTCACAGGAAAATATACAGAACACTGAAGGAGTGCCTGGGTGTGAACAAAGTTGCAGTCAAATGAAAGAATGAAGGAAAAAAAGTTATTTGTTTTGTTTTGTTCTTGTTTGTTTGTCTCTATAAATATGATGATCCAAGACACCATGTTTACGAATGATTTCTGGATCATTCCATACTTTTGCTTCTTCTACCTTCTCTGGTCAAAGTATTGATTCAGAAGTTGTGTATTATGAGGTTGCATGTCTATTCTGATTCTCCTATTTCTCTGTTCAACAGGGCTGCCCACAGGGAAACATGTCAGCAAAAGATTCTTCTAGTGCTGTTTCTGGGTGAGGAACAGTCAATCAATATCTTGTCAAAATGGCTCTCCCATGGCAAATGGACATTAGACGTTTCCCTTTCATGAAAGGGGCTTCCCTTGTGGCTCAGAAGGTAAAGAACCTGACTGTAATGCGGGAGACCTGAGTTCAGGCCCTGGGTTGGGAAGATCCCCTGGAGAAAGGAAAGGCTACCCACTCCAGTATTCTGGCCTGAAGAATTCTATGTACTGTATAGCCCCTGGGGTTGCAAAGACTCGGACACGACTGAGCAACTTTCACTTTCATGAAAGAGGGAGTTTCAGACCAAGCATCATTACAATTATTATTATAACCTTTTTTCACTTATTAATATTATGTGTCTGTTTCCTCATGACATCAAATATTCTTCTATGTAATAATTTTAATGATGAAATCCTTTTCTACTTTATGTTTGTTACCATAATTTATTTAACGTTACTGAGAAATTTGAACTAGCATTTCATGGGAAATAAAAGTGCCACCTTCATAGATGGTATGGGATGGCAGGAAAAACTACTTTGAATTTGCATAAATTTAAAACAGTATAATGGCTTGGCTTTATTGCTTGAGTATCCCAGTTTTCTTTTATTATGTTCTACATGACAATTTTCAGCTGAAAAGGATTTCCCCCTACAGGACCTCTGGTGATGTCTGCAGATAGTTTTAGTCATTGTGTTCAGGGAAAGTGAAGGAGAAGGCTACAGATAACTAGTGTATAGAAGCCAAGGATGTGGTTAAACATCCCACAATACACAGTACAGTGCTCCCTCCTCCCACACCCTCAGCAAAATATTATCTGGCCCCTGAGTGTGAATAATGCTGAAACTGGGAACACCAGCTCTACAACAACTGAAAAGAGGGAGGCTACTATTTCAGACAGCTGATTGACCATGTCCGGCTTCCCTCGTAGCTGTCAGTAAAGAATCAGAGCCTCCCTCCTGGCTCAACTGGTAAAGAATTTGACTGTATTGCCGGAGACCTGGCTTCGATCCCTGGATTGGGAAGATACCCTGACGAAGGGAAAGGCTACCCCACTCCAGTGTGCTGACCTGGAGAATTCCACGGACTATATAGCCTATGGGGTCTCAAAGAATCTGACACCAACTCAGCAACTTTCACTTTCACTGAACATGTCATCTTCCTGATAAGCACTTATTGGACTTGTGTTAAACAATTCGAATCACTAAAGATGATTGCATGGAGGCACGTTTGATCATATATATAAAATAAACCTTTTGGCTGGCCCCTGTTCCTGCTTTTCTGAATGAACTTCCAAATGTGTGAAGCTATATCTTCTCTTTCTTTTTTATTATTTTTATTTTATTTTATTTTTTAAATAAATGTATTTATTTTAATTGGAGGTTAATTGTTTTACAGTATTGTATTGGTTTTGCCATACATCAACTAGAAGCCCAGCTTTCCTCACTTCATGCCTGCCATTCCCACTTTTGAGAATGATAGTTCTGCACATAAGGGAAGAAAACAGGCTCAATGATTATTCTGTTATCTAATTTTCTCCTGCTAAATATCACTGGGCCTGCTCTGCTTATGTTTTATTATTTTCGATATTTTTCTTATCCCCAATGTTACATGGACTTTTCCCTACAGCCAATATTTTGCACTGATGCTTTCAATTTGCTCCATTTATTTTACAGATCTGGATCCTATACTTACTTCCTTCTCCTCCCTCAGTGGAAACCCTTGGAATGCTTTAACTCATCCCCAAACTGTACTTCTAGATCTATGAAGAAAGTGAAGAAAGAAAGTGAAGTTGCTCAGTCGTGCCCGACTCTCTGCGACCCCATGGACTGCAGCCTACCAGGCTCCTCCCTCCATGGGATTCTCCAGGCAAGAGTACTGGAGTGCCATTTTCTTCTCCAGGGGATCTTCTCAACCCAGGGATCGAACCGGGGTCTTCCTCACAGACGCTTTAACCTCTGAGCCACCAGGGAAGCTCTGACTGAGCACAAATCTCTGACATAAGACCTTTGATCACCTGTTTAGTACCATGAGCAACTTCTTTGGTCTCCTGAACTATTGTTGCTTTGACTTATGTTTAATTCATGTGGATGTGTTCTTAACCCAAATATTGAGAGTTTACCATGCCATACCTTATCCCAGCCTCATCATATGATATGCCAATAAGTTGTCAATTTAGAGAAAAATCATACTACAGTGCTTTAACAAGAAATTCTCAAATAGATTTTGCAATCATTGCTAAAGTCATTTGCTCTGATAGCTTTCAATGTAAAACATTAAAATAGCAGTTAATACCTGGCCTACAAGGATCAGTTAGAATCCCTTTTTAGTGAATTTCAAATTATAGTCAATAGATTCCAGAAGTCATGTACAACTATGAGAGTCAGACCATAAACAAGGCTGAGCACCAAAGAACTGATGCTTTCAAACTGTGGTACTGGAGAAGATTTTCGAGAGTCCCTTGGACTGCAAGGAGATTAAATCAGTCAATCCTAAAGGAGATCAACCTTGAATATTCATTGGAAGGACAAGTGCTGATGCTGAAGTTCTAATACTTTGTCCACTTGATGTGAAAAGCTGACTCGTTAGAAAAGACCCTGATGCTGGGAAATATTGAAGGCAGTAGAATAAGGGGGCAACAGAGAATGAGATGGTTGGATGGCATCATTGACACAATGGACATGAGTTTGAGCAAACTCCAAGAGATAGAGAAGAATGGGGAAACGTGGCATACTGCAATCCAAGGGGTCTCAAAGAGTCAAATATGATTTAGTGACTGAACAACAACAACAGTTCAAAATTAGATAACTTACTTTCATGGAAAAGCAAGAAGTGACATTGGGAATAGTAGTAAGTTAGAGAGGATACACGCATCAAGTGACAGCGGCAATTGAACTTCTATGAATGGCTGCTCTCTGAAAACATACCAAAATTTTCCATAATTTCTAGTCTAATTATAAAATAAACTACATGTCATCTTTTAAATGAAATTCTCTTAATATAATTATTGGCTCAAATACTTTTTTAATATACTATATAATCAAGGAAAAAGAAATAACACCAATACTTGCTTCTCTGGACCTTAGCTTCTAGTTTGCAAACTTAGTTCTACTTAGTGAGTGTTGCTTTATTCCATACATGAAAATTCTATAGTATGTTTTTGCAAATTGGTTGACAAGCTAGCCACACTCAATGAATATTAGTAGGTCAAATGTTTCAATGTTTGATTAACTGGAATAACTTTTGCATTATAGCTTCCAAGCAGTATGGTTATATTTTAAAACAAACCTTTTGGTACCTTTAGCCCAAGGGAATAAATGATGAAGAACCAAGTGCTGTAAGAGGATGGTAGATAGTAAATCCTCAGTGTATGAGAGATGAAGATTTCCAGCTTCTCTAAGTAAAAATTAGCTGTCTGCATAATGATTTATAGTTTAAATTCCATGTGACAATGCTAATGAATTTGATGCACAGAATAATCTATGTAAGGCCACTCTTATTATGTTCTTTTAATAAATTTAAAAAATTCAGTCAAAGACTTGGTAGACACAGATTTCAGGTAAAAGCACCAGACCGAAATACTGATGATCTGACTTCAAGTTTCAGATTTCACCCATTGCATAAGCCTTGTTGTTTTGAAACACAGAGTCTGCGCATACATCTTCATAAGCCTGTCCCAGGATATAAGTTAAACAATGAATTGACACAGTGACTTTGAAACATAGAATTATACTACACTTAATTTTAGTGCCTCTACTATCACCTACAGATGAAGGAATCCTGAGGACTGACATCTCCTAACATTTCTGTACTCAGGAGCGGGGGGAAACTCTCAGAAAGGGAACCATGTTGTGTCCTGACATTGCCCCTAGTCTACAGTTCAAAACAATATTAAATTTTAAAAAATACACACTGTGCTTACAACTGTGTGCTATCCTGACATGCCAAAATAATGAGGACCAAAGGCAATTTCTTTATAGTGTAGCATATGTGAGTGTAATTATATGACTTCCTCAGGACAAAATGCTAATATGATACTTTACTTTTAAACAGAGTTTTTAGGCTACATTAAAAGCTTGCCCAAAGCAAATTCAAAATTAGTTTTGTCCCTGAATTGATCGTGAGCTGATTTTTATTTAACATACTTTTCAAATTAATGGTCTGAAGGAAATATTGGGTTTCCAAATTTATCCAGTCTTTATTAATGGATTTCAAGTTGTAAGGAAAATTGGATAATTCTCTAGGTCAGTTGGCCCGAGGTGATTTCTGTGGGCTTTGGGGAAAATCATGAACTTTTGCTTTTTTTTTTTCTTTCAAACTCTTGCAGGAAGAAACCATAACATTGTACTCCCTGATAAAGGAGTAACTTTGTAAATGGCTAAAAGTTTTTTAATTTTCACAGTACAGTGGTGTGTAACTACTTATAGAATCTCTAACACTGAGGACTTATTTTTCCCAGTGACTGTTTAAATATTTGCTCTGGGCCTCCTGCTTTTGGGGATGGGACTGAATCCTAAGAGAGATAGGCAGAAACTTAGGTGAGCTGAAGAGGAAAGTAAGCATGGAGAAAATGGCTTAGCCTCTACTTTGTATGATAAGGATTTGTTATTAGGATTGTTAAATGGAGCACAGTGGGCAATATGGTGAACTGTGGCTCAATAAAAGATCACCAGAGAAACTGGAATAGAGAAGAATATCACTCACAAGTCCTGAAAGAAGTGTCAAGCACACTTGATGAGTCCACACAAGTGGAGCTAAAGGCAGGGGCAGGCAGTAAATGAGGCAGGCATGCCCCTTTATATGGGTCCATGGGTGGGATGTTTTGGAATTTGGGGGCTAACCCCAGACTGGTCAATTCAAACCCAAAAGAGTATAATTTGGGTAAACTCCCTGGGGGTCTTATTGAAGGGTGCACAAAGAGAAGGTTCTTGGAGTTGGGGAGATAATTGACCTACTGGCGAAGACATACCAGGACCTTATACTTTTTTGTAGGGCTTCCCAATTGGCTCATTGGTAAAGAATCCTCCTGCCACTGCAAGAATCTCAGGAGACGAATGTTCAATCCCTGGGTCAGGAAGATTCCCTGGATAAAGAAAAGGCAACCCACTCCAATATTCTTGCCTGGAAAATCCCATGGACAGAGGAGTTGGGCTGGCTACAGTCCAAAGGGTTGCAATGAGTCCAGCAAGACTGACTAAGCACACATGCTTTCTTGTGATTCTGCAAGCTGTTATCTAGAACATATGCTTGCGTGAGGGGGCTAGTGTCAGTTTAAGGCTCCCTCAGCTTCCTGGACAAACAAAATAGATGCTGAAGCAGTAATACCATGCAGTACATTAGCTAAATTCTTGATAGGAGAAAATATCTTTTACTGTTTTCTATACTTTTTCAGCATTCTCTTTGTCTTTTTCCAATATAATAGTAGCAAGTTCTAAAGGGCCATATAGATACAGTACGGACCTAGATAAGAATTTAAAAAAAAATTAAACTCTATATCTGATTAAGAGGATCTGCATACATTTGGACATCAAACAGGTGTTAGAATTTACAGATAGCAGACTGGAATAAAATATAGTAATGAATAGGGTAACTTCACTGTACTCTTTCTCTGTGCATATACCCTCCAATTTGTATCATTCCAGAGATATATTTGTGGAGGAGACAATGGTAACCCACTCCAGTACTATTGGCCTGGAAAATCCCATGGACAGAGGAGCCTGGTAGGTTGCAGTCCATGGGGTCGCAAAGAGTCGGACATGACTGAGCAACTTCACTTTCACTTTTCACTTTCATGCATTGGAGAAGGAAATGGCAACCCACTCCAGTGTTCTTGCCTGCAGAATCCCAGGGAAGGCAGAGCCTGGTGGGCTGCGGTCTATGGGGTTGCACAGAGTTGGACATGACGGAAGTGACTTAGCAGCAGTAGCAGCAGAGTTATATTTGCCAATTTTTTCTATATTAATCACAAAAAGGTATGAGATAGAAAACAATACTATATTGTAAAGTAATTAGCCTCCAATTAAAATAAATAAATTAAAAAAAAAGAAAAAAAACAAAAACAAGAAAACAAAAAAAAATGTATGGATTAGAAAACTACAGTCAGACAGGAACAAAGGCCTGTGTTTTATAAGGAACATTTTAGGAAAAATTATTCTCTATTGTCCTATTAGAAAAAAAAAATCTAATGAAACTATTATTCTGACTGTGATTGAAGATTTTCTGACAAGTATCTTTTCAGATTCCTTGGAATGTACATATCTGGGTATATACAGATATATACTTACTCCCTCAAAAGTCATAGTTGAATTTACTATGAACAAAAGCTGACACAAAATTATTTTAAAATATGATAATGTATAAAACATCTAAGTTTTCATACGTGCCATCCCTCTTTGGCTAATTCATGATGATATATGGCAGAAAAGTCAAAGTGAAAGTGTTAGTCATTCAGTCATGTGTCAAAGTTGTAAAGCAATTAGTCTCCAATTAAAAAGAAATATATTTACATTTTTTGAATAAAGAAGAAAAAAGATTTAAATTTTAATAGAATAAATGTATGAGTTTAAAGCTAACTCAGGTTTGTATGAAACGTCAGATTTCAAAGACAGTCACATTTTTCACGAGCAAGTTCATGCATTGAGAAAGGGTATTGAATTTTGCATCGAAGGCAACTAGTTTTTGCTAGAAATGGGGATCCTTTTCTAGATATGCATTTGCTGTGCTGATGAGTAGAATTTATATGGTGCTCAGTCATGTCTGATTCATGCCACTCCCATGGAATGTAGCCCATCAGCCTCCTCTGTTCATGAGATTTCCTAGGCAAGAATACTGGAGCGGATTTGCCATTTCCTTCTTCAGGAGATCTGAGCCAGGGATCAAATCTGCATCTTTTGTGTCTCCTGCATTGACGGATGGGTTCTTTACCACTGGAACCACCTGGGAAGCCCAGAATTTATACAGAATATAGAATTATATCAATATATGTAAAAGTATTTTAATGTTTATATTTGGTGATGGAATTAAAGAGGAAGTGACTTGCTTTCTAAAATGTAGATGTTTGAATTTTATATTATCATATTTATATTTATCATATATCATATTTATTATTGAGTCTCAGGAGTTAGAAATAGTGAACCTCCCTGATAGCTCAGATGGTAAAGAATCTGCCTGCAATGCAGGAAGCCAAAGTTCAGAGTCATTTCATCTTCAAGTATTTATCCAGATATATATATTCCAAGGAATCTGAAAAGATACCTGTTGTCAGAAAATCTCCAATCACAGTCAGGATAATAGTTTCATTAGATTTTTTTTTTTCTAATAGAACAATAGAGAATCATTTTTCCTAAAATGTTCCTTCTTTACTTCTTCCTCAAAAGTCAGCTTCAGCAGTAGATATCAGGTCAAGAATTCAGAGATTCAAGATGCAACCATATCTTTACTTTTTTCAACATCAAATATATATATAACTTTACCCAGACACTATGCTGCTATTTTTAGTTCCCTTAATCACTTGATATTCTTAACCCTCCATGTTGAGGAATCTTCAATTCTATCTCAGCTCTGCTACTTATACAGAAATGTCAGCATAAATCAGAAAGAATGTGTTCCCCGTGGAGCCCGATTCCTGAGATACATTGATCAAGGTCAGACATGACATTTAAGATGTGAAATTTAAGGATAAGAATATTGCAAAACTTGAGTTGTAATAGTTTAATATAAAGTCAGACCAAAATTTTTAAGGGATGTCAGCAAGAAAACGTATCATAAAGAGTTACACAGATACCAATGAAGTTTTCAAATAAGAAAATTGAAAAAAGTGCAGTTAAAAGTACAGAGTTTGTGTTCCCTGATAGGCAGTTAGATGTATTCACCACTGCCTTACAGTGTGACTGAGATGAGGATGCTGACTTCAGAAAATTTGAGAGTAGTTTATTTGCATGTAACTATGGACCATTTGGAAAGAAGAGTAAACATGTCGTTTATGAATTTTTTCGGTCTTGCATTTCTATTGATTTTGATCCTACTATTGCTCTTACATCATTTGTTGTCTTAGGATAAAAGAAAGAACAACAGAAAAAGTATGTAATAAATAAACAAGCATGAAAAGCAAATCTTCCTTTCACATCAGTAGAGTTTCTACACCTAAAAGAGACATGAAAGTTACGGATGTCATTAATATTTCTTCACTTAACCAACAGGATTACAAAGTTACTGTTCAATTCTTTTTCTTTTTAATGCCTTGATATTTGGTTATTTGACAAGAAAAAATNCAAAGTTACTGTTTAATTCTTTTTCTTTTTAATGCCTTGATATTTGGTTATTTGACAAGAAAAAATATTTAATTCTATTACAATTTAACAAATGTATATTTAATGACTGCAGTTTTGATTCTTATTAAACTTTGAAAAGTGGGTGTTATTAATTTTATTGATTATGAAATCTTAGCTTAAAACCTACAGAAATTTGTTGAAAGCTAGATGGGTCTTATTTAACAGACCATGTTTTTTCCATGAGACCATCTTTGCTCTCTTCAAGCCTCTTTCACCTGCAGAGTTTCTTTCACTCTGAGTGATTAACAACTTTGAAAATCTGACTAAGATTATTTTAGAGAATGATATAATTTTGAAGTTCAATGACAGCTTAGAAATTTCTAGGCCAAAACCCCACCCCATGTAACAATAGTGTCTTAAATTTATCTGCAAAATGTTCTTTCATCCTCGATCTAAACATGCCATCTAATAGGAAGTAGGGTATTTCAAAAGGACAATATTTTGCTAGGCAGAAGTTGAATTATTTCATTACCACACTCTTTTCGGGATCATTTTTGTAGCACTATTTAGAAAAGAAATAAACTCTTCTTATATATAACCTAGAAAACATTAAGCAATGGTTAAGCCATTTGTTTTTTGGGCTAAACATTTTTAGTTTCTCCTGTGCCAGTAGAGACCGAGGAAAGCTTCCATTTTAGACTAGAGGACATATTAGTCGTTTGCCAAGTAACAATCCTTTCTTTGCCTGGAAAATAGTTTTATAAAAAGCCATGTAAATGGGGGAAGGAGATAGAAGCATACCATGATTTGCGAAGCTCTAACTCCGTGATTTCTGTCCAGGTAAATTATGCATCCTTGCCTTTTTCTTGATCTTAGTGTGAAAACTTTGTTTTTCACTATTATGTATGACATTTGCTGTAGGTTATTTGTAGACATTATTTATAGAAGTTGAAGAAGTTTCCTTCTATTCCAAGTTTACTGAGAAGTTTTAATCACAAATAAATGTTGGATTTAGCAAAATTCTTTTTCTGTGTTTATTATATAATAACATGATTTTTCTTTGTCTTTTGAAATGATAAACTACATTAACTAATTATTGAAAATTGAACCAATCCTGCATAACTAGTATAAGTTGCACTAAGCCATGGTGTGATATTCTTTTTATGAATTGTTAGATTTGTTTTACTAATATTTTGTTGTGGATTTTTATAGTTATATACATGAAATATGTTGATCTCTAGTTTTTTGTTTGTTTGCTTTAGTCTAGAGATGTCTTATCTGGTTTTGGTATTAAGGCTATTCTGGCCTCATAGAATGACTTAGAAAGTATTCTCTCAGCTTCTATCTTCTGAAAGATATCATAAAGCATTGGTACAATATCTTTCTTAAAGTTTTAGTAAAATTAACCAGAGAGACTATCTGGGCATGATGCTTTCTGTTTTGAAAGGTTCAGTTCAGTTCAGTTGCTCAGTCATGTCCGACTTTTTGTGACCCCATGAATCGCAGCACGCCAGGCCTCCCTGTCCATCACCAACTCCCGGAGTTTACCCAGACTCATGTCCATCGAGTCCGTGATGCCATCCAACCATCTCATACTCGGTCGTCCCCTTCTCCTCCTGCCCCCAATCTTTCCCAGCATCAGAGTCTTTGCCAATGAGTCAACTCTTCGCATGAGGTGGACAAAGTACTGGAGCTTCAGTTTTAGCATCATTCCTTCCAAAGAAATCCCAGGGCTGATCTCCTTCAGAATGGACTGGTTGGATCTCCTTGCAGTCCAAGGGACCCTCAGAGTCTTCTCCAACACCACAGTTCAAATGCATCAATTCTTCCGCGCTCAG
>SJYQ01001941.1:395648-413390 GCA_006410935.1 Redunca redunca
AAAACCATAGCCTTGAACAGACAGACCTTAGTCAGCAAAGTAATGTCTCTGCTTTTGAATATACTATCTAGGTTGGTCATAACTTTTCTTCCAAGGAGTAAGCTCTTTTAATTTCATGGCTGCAGTCACCATCTGCAGTGATTTTGGAGCCCCCAAAAATGAAGTCTGACACTGTTTCTACTGTTTCCCCATCTATTTCCCATGAAGTGATGGGACCAGATGCCATGATCTTAGTTTTCTGAATGTTGAGCTTTAAGCCAACTTTTTCACTCTCCTCTTTCACTTTCATCAAGAGGCTTTTTAGCTCCTCTTCACTTTCTGCCATAAGGGTGGTGTCATCTGCATATCTGATTAGTCATTGATTCAGTTTCTTTAATAGATATAGACCTAGTAAGATAATTTACCGTCTTTTGTATGTGTGTTGTAAATTGTGAATTTGGAGATAATTGGTTCATTTCATCTAGATTTTCAGCTTTGTGGGCATTAAGTTATTACTATCATTCTTATTATCCCTTTAATGTTCAGAGGACCTATAGTGATGCACCTCTTTCATTTCTGATATTATTACGTCCTCTGTCCTTTTTTAATTATCATTGTTAGGGACATCACAATCTTTGCAAAGAATCAGGTTTTCATTTCATGAATTATCTCTATTGATTCCCTGATTTCTACTTAAATTCTTATTATTTCCTTTTGCTATCTTCCTTTGGATTTAATTTTCTCTTCTTTTTCTGTTTCTTATGTAGAAGCTTAAGCTATTGATTTTAGATCATTGTCCTTTTCTAAGAGACATATTCAATGCTCTACATTTTCCTCTGAACACTGCTTTTACTGCATCCTACAATTTTCATTAGGTCAACCTACATCTCAGCTCTGATTCATCCAGACTCAAGATCTATGGACAAGATCTGCTTCCCCAAAACGTAGTTGACTTGGCTCAGATAAACAAGAATGACAGATAGCTACATGTTTTCTAATTTTGGGCCCTGATAAAAGTATGTTTTTTTCTTTTTCCATTTAAGACTGGAATAATTACCTTAATGAGTGTGCATAATTTGTTGTTGTTGTTGTCCAGTTGCAAAGTCACATCAAACTCTTTGCAAACCCATGGACTGAAGCACACCAGACCCCTTTGTCATCCACTATCTCCCAGAGTTTGCTCAAATTCAGATCCATTGAGTTGATGGTGCTATCTAACCATCTCATCCTCTGCTATCCACTTCTCCTTTTGCCTTCAATCTCTCCCAGAATCAGGGTCTTTTCAAATGAGTCAGCTGGCTCTTCACATCAGGTAGCCAAAATATTGGGGCTTCAGCTTCAGCATCAGATTTTCCAATGAATAATCAGGGTTTATTTCCTTTGAATCTGACTGATTTGATCTCCTTGTAGTCTAAGGGACTACTGGAAAAAGGCAAAGATGTCTCCTTTTACCTTACTTTTTCAACATCATGCCAAAAGTTCTAGCTAATACAATAAGAAATGAAAAGGAAATTACAGATATAGACTGAGAAGGAAAGAATAAGACTACTTGTTTGCAGTTGGTATAATTATCAATGTAGAAAATTTGAATTTTTTGAAAAAAAGGCTTATGAAAACTATAAATGATTATAGAAAAGTTACAGCAATGAACAAGTGGATGTTGAAATGAAAAACACAATACCACTTACATTATCACAGAAAAATCTTTAAGTATAAATCTGCTAAGTATGTGCAAGATCTTTTTAAGGAAAACTAAAAAAAAAAAAAACTGATGAATGAAATGAAAGAACTAACTAAATGGAAAGGTATTGACATTCACAGATTGGAAGACTCAATATTGTCAAGATGCCAGTTTTTTCTAACTTGATCTATACATTCACTGTAAGTAACCCAATAACAACAAAATCAACATAAACAAGAATAATTACAGCATTGCCTTATTTGATAGTATTAATTTCCTGACTAATTAGTTTCCTAACTAAAAGTAAGGTTTTCATAACGAAGGATCACAAACCCAGTGGCTTAAAACAACAGAAATGTATTGCCTAAAGAGTTCTGGAGGCCAAAAGTTCAAAATCAGGGCAGTAACAAACCTATGCTCCCTCTGAAACCTATTGGGGAGAATCCTTCCTTGCGTGTTTTCTAGCTGCTTTCCTTTTTTTCTCAATCCTTTGTGTTCCTTAGCTTGCATTTGCAATTATTCAATTTCTGTTTCTGACACAACACAATTCTCCTTTGTGTCTGTGTGCAAATTCTCCTATTCTTATGACATCAGTCATATTGAATAAGGGGTCTATCCTGCTCCAGCCTTTACATAAATTAATTTACAATGATTCTATTTCCAAGTAAGGTCAAATCCTGAGGCATGGGGTTTAGGTTTTCAATACATCTTTTCAGAGGTCACATATCACCCCATAAAAGTGATACTTGTATCAGTCAGACTAGTTTATGCTATAGTAATAAAGCCCAAGTAACACATGGCTTACAATAACAAAGAATTATATCTTAGTCTTGCTAGATGATCATATTCTGCTTATCAAAGTCATTCAGGAAATCAGGCTAAGGGAGTAGTATAATTATCCTTAAAATCTCACTAGAAGGCAGAGGGTGTCAAACCACCACTAATATCAGATGTTTTCAGCCACATGGAACAGAAAACATAATATTTTTTTATCACATGTTATATCATACATCTCAGTCATTTTCTGTTAGTTAGTAAACTTTCTAATGATTAGAAATCAAAGAGCTGACTTGTTGCCTTGATGATATGTTATCAAGAACCTAAGAGTTTATTTGTATCTCTCTCTTTCTCCACCCAACCATCAGAATTATGTGTAGTTGTTAATGAGTCAACACCACAGGTGTATGGTGGCCATCATTAGCTTGGATCTATTCTGATACATCCTTTAAGAACAAAGATGTGCCATTCAAACTAAATTGGTACTGTGTGCAAGGAGAAAGTATGAATTAGTGAACTGTTGTAGATTAAGGAAAAATGTATGCCACAAATGTACACTGTAAACAATGATGAAATAATGAAGTTCAAATTTAAGCATTATTTTACAACATATGCAATGAATAAATATCTCGGTAAAAATAATTTTTTAATTTGAATATTTTAGGTTATTGAGAAATAAATAATACTTGAGTGTGGGCTTTAGCTGACTGATATGCCAATTTGTGTGCTAAATAATTGTTCATCAAATAATAACTTATTCCATGGGTATAATATTTGTTATGTATGTTATAACATAGAGTTTCATTGGTTTGCAGAAAATAGAAAGGTCATAACTAAGTCACAGAGAGGAAATTATCATTTAATGTTGCTAAAAATAAGAAAACAGATTGAAGAGAGTGCTATGAGTAGGACTTCCTAACCCTTACCAGTGCATTTTCGGCTACTCCCTGATATGTCGTCCTCTTCTTAACCTTTTTCCATTTCTATAGTAATTTATTCTCAAGAATAAAACCCATAGGACCAATTATATTGCCCATATGTTTAATCTTTAGATTTCCCTTGAGCCAGAGCACAACTAAAACTACAGACTAGTATTTTGGAAATAATTGAAATTTCAAGGAAATAAACTCTATTAAATACTTTTCCTGCTTCAAATGAGAAGGCAAGAGTAGATACCAAATAGTAATATACAGAGACTAAAATATGTTTGATTTCAAAAGATTTTTATATTGAAATTCCACTTCTTAAAATGCATTCCATATATACAGCCACACATATATATGGAATTGGTGATGTATCTAGTCCTAAGCCATCATTTATAAAAAGCTTCAACATTTTCTTTAGAAATGCCATGGTTATCACGGTCACTCAAGGGTGACTCCATGCATTTGATTGCCCTGAATTGCAACAAAGGCAACTCAAACTCCAATAGGATTTTATCATGCAGAGGGATCTCAGGGCATTTTGAAATCATATTAAAAATAAAATGTAAGTCAAACTTGAAATGTTTGTAATTCATGAAATGTTGATGAGCAAGTCTGAGTGCCAAGCATCATATCAATGTGAAGTGCTTGCCCCTGGGGATTGTGGCTTCATTGCTAGAAACCCAGAACAGTCATGTCATACAAAACAGGACAGCATGTGTCCCCGCCTGACAGATGCTGATAAAATGGTGACAAGAATAACAAGTGACTCAAGAGATTGTTATGCCAAAATCCTCTCTCTGGTACTACACAGAATAGTATAAACATCAGCTGTAGTGGTATATGATGCCCTTCCTCCCCTTGAAAATCAATAAACTCTGTCATGCCCTGCAGACACAGACTTGCAGTATTGAAAGGCAGGGATTCTAGAACCTACCAATGAAGAAGACACGTCACCTGCAGAGATGTTAATGGCATCAGCATTAATATAGAGTAAAGCATCAAAAGCTTGAGTGTTGGAGCTTGGTAACCTGTTTAGATTTAGGAATAAAAATCCTGTCAGTTGTCAGCCAAGAGATGACAGGAATAAAATACAAGTTAATAAATTCAATGTATGTCAAGAATACTGCACTCCTGCTTAAGATGTGTCTTCCTGAATGATAGTTCAGTGTCTTACTCACAATAAACTCTAAATAATCATGTAATGAGTCAATAAAAGTTCATCTTTAAAGAAAACGCAATTATATTAAATGATATAAGCTTCTATAGAACTTATCAATATCTTTCTTTATTTTCTTTGTTCTTTGGTTGACTGCCCTTCTTGTCACTGGCATATGTAGAGCAAAACAGCTTGTGTTGCTAACACAAATATTAGTGCCTTTTAGGCAGAGCAAAGCCAGAGGGCACAAGTAGACATAACTTCTGAGTAATCAATAGGCAATATTTACTACAGGAAGGAAAGAACCGTTCTAGATGACCAGAATAAAGATGTAAAGCATAGACTCTGCCACCTGCATTTTCAAATTGAGATGGACAGACAAGTGCTGATTTACATTCTCCACAGGTCTGGGCTGTGTGTCACAATGGGACATGGACAGTCTCTGGCTGTTGACAACAGGTGTTCCTCCTCATGCCATCTCCCCACATATCCTTTCCAATCTGAGTCCTATAGGTCTCTGTCCCTCTTTTATTATTTCTTGTTTCCTATTTCACCTCTTACTGGGAAAATCTTTTACTATCCAGGGTGAGAGGATTGTTTTTGTTTATCAAGATATTCATTACCTTGCAGCCTTGGTTTTTGAAACTAAAATTTATTCTCTGTATGTCTATTTTATAATTTTTTCTCCATGGCATCAGGTATCTCAGAATCTATCTCTCCTAAGGAGGAAAAAGAATCAGGGTAAAAAGAAATCAAACATTTGTCTTGCTTCTTCTCACAGCTTCTTTCTCTCATTCGTCATACTCCAGCCACACTGACATGTGCTCGCTTTCTTGAATATTCCATTCCCTTGGAACTCAGCACCTTCAAACAGTATGTTCTCATTTTTTAGACTTCTCCCTCCCTTTACAAAGCTGATTCTTCTTCAAGTCCCAACTGCAATGCCATCCCTTTAAATATGTCTTTATGATCAAAGAAGCCAAAGTGGATCATGACATTGTCCCTAGTGCTCAAATACTCTTTTAAATAATATTTTAGTCTTCTTATAGAACATGCACTACAATTTGCAATTAGCTTATTGTTTTGTTTTTCCTCATTCTTCTGTACTCCATGAGGATAGAGACTAGGGACTATGTTGGTTTTGTTTAACTCTAGAATCTGAGCCTATGATCAAAGGATGTTAAATACATATCTGTTGAAGAAGCATGCAGAAAGCATGTATACCCAATATATAATCTCTCTTAATAGCAGAACCACAGTATTTAGGCAATGCAGATGGTGACTGCAGCCATGAAGTTAAAAGATGCTTACTCCTTGGAAGAAAAGTTATGACCAACCTAGATAGCATATTCAAAAGCAGAGATATTACTTTGCCAACTAAGGTCCGACTAGTCAAGGCTATGGTTTTTCCAGTAGTCATGTATGGATGTGAGAGTTGAACTGTGAAGAAGGCTGAGCTCTGAAGAATTGATGCGTTTGAATTGTGGTGATAGTAATAACTTAATGCCCACAAAGCTGAAAATCTAGATGAAATGAACCAATTATCTCCAAATTCACAATTTACAACACACATACAAAAGACAGTAAATTATCTTACTAGGTCTATATCTATTAAAGAAACTGAATCAATGACTAACCAGATATTCAGATGACACCACCCTTATGGCAGAAAGTGAAGAGGAGCTAAAAAGCCTCTTGATGAAAGTGAAAGAGGAGAGTGAAAAAGTTGGCTTAAAGCTCAACATTCAGAAAACTAAGATCATGGCATCTGGTCCCATCACTTCATGGGAAATAGATGGGGAAACAGTAGAAACAGTGTCAGACTTCATTTTTGGGGGCTCCAAAATCACTGCAGATGGTGACTGCAGCCATGAAATTAAAAGATGCTTACTCCTTGGAAGAAAAGTTATGACCAACCTAGATAGTATATTCAAAAGCAGAGACATTACTTTGCCGAGTAAGGTCCTTCTAGTCAAGGCTACGGTTTTTCCTGTGGTCATGTATGGATGTGAGAGTTGGACTGTGAAGAAGGCTGAGTGCAGAAGAATTGATGCGTTTGAATTGTGGTGTTGGAGAAGACTCTGAGGGTCCCTTGGACTGCAAGGAGATCCAACCAGTCCATTCTGAAGGAGATCAGCCCTGGGATTTCTTTGGATGGAATGATGCTAAAGCTGAAGCTCCAGTACTTTGTCCACTTCATGCGAAGAGTTGACTCATTGGAAAAGACTCTGATGCTGGGAGGGATTGGGGGCAGGAGGAGAAGGGGACGACCCAGGATGAAATGGTTGGATGGCATCACGGACTCGATGGACGTGAGTCTGAGTGAGCTCCGGGAGTTGGTGATGGACAGGGAGGCCTGGCGTGCTGCGATTCATGGGGTCGCAAAAAGTCGGACACGACTGAGCAACTGAACTGAACTGAACTGAACTGAAGCACTGAATAGAGTATTTTTACTTCTCACTACTCCATTGTACAAGGATCATGACACACAGTTTTGTCCAACTTAATGGAAGGATCAGACTCAGAAACGGTCAGCCTCAGTCTTTTGTATTTCTCTTCTCCTTACTCTATGTCCTCTGGAATGTGGATATATTATCTCAAAGAAAAGAAGTCAGGATAAGAGCACAAGTGAAAAAAATCACTGAGGATAATGGATGAGAAACCTAGCTGAGCTCTAAGCCCCTAGTGGCTTCCTTGAGTACTTGCTCAAGGCTTAGATTGTGCCTCCAGATTTCTTCACACATGAGAAGTCAACCTTAACTTGCTTAAGCCAGTCATGCAAGGTGTCTGTTATATGCAATCCCAATTCAAAACATGGTTTGGGAAAGTCACTCCATAGGTCAGGTCCTAATTTGTCATTTTGTCAATGGACTGGACAATTTCTAAGACCACCAGTTCTAACATGAGTTTTCCTTTAGAATAAAATCATATTTTATCCAAATATCAGCATATCTTTGAATTTAAATTATCTCTTTCATTTTTGAAAATCGATGTGATATGTGAATTTTTGAATAACAACTATGTATAAGACAATATGCCAGATGGCTTAATTCGCAGTATTTCCTTTTGAAATGCACATGTTGTACATGTTCCCCATTTCCCATATTTTCCTTGCTGTTTTTAAAGTATCAACATATCATTAATCTAAATGATTGTAATTAAGTATTCATGAGAAGACTAAAAGAGACCATTATCAAATTTACTTTTATGCCATCAAATATTATTTTCTTTAGGAAATTGTACTGAAGATCAGATTGTGATAGAGCAGGGAATATGTGTAATTTGAGTCAGTGTTCCAAAAATGTGGTTTACAAACCAATGCTGAACAAGCTACATCCAAATAACTTGAGAAACTTTATAGCCCCTTCCCCAATCCCCATGGGCAGTAAAAAATTAATGTTGCACAGAGAGCCTAGTATTTGTTCTTGGCTTCTGGGAGCTAATGTTCAAGCACTTGGAGTCATACAATGCTTGTGGGTTCCACTGCGTCCAACTCTTTGGACCCCATGGACTATAGCTCGCCAGTGTCCTCTGTCCATTGTATTTTCCAGGCAAGAATATTGGAGTGGGTTGCCTTTTCCTACTCCAGGAGATCCTCCTGACCCAACTATTTTCCAGGAAAGAATATTGAAGTGGGTTGCCTTTTCCTACTCCAAGTGATCCTCCTGATCCAGATATCAAACCTATGTCTCTTGGGTCTTCTGCATTGGCAGATGGATTCTTTAGCACTGTGCCACCTGGGAAGCCCTATCATGCTGATAGAAGTCTTTTTATGTATGTGGGCTTTGAGCCAGTCTGATATTAATAATGTCATTAAGCTATTGTTGTGTTAGTGATTCAGTCATGTCAGATTCTTCACAACCACATGAAGAGCCCACCAGGCTCTTCTTGTCCATGGGATTTTTGAGGCAAGAATACTGGAGTGAGTAGCCATTTCCTTCCCCAGGAGATCTTTCTGACCCAGGGATCAAACCTGGGTCTCCTGCATTGTAGGTGGATTCTTTACCATTTGAGCCACCAGAGAAGCCCAATATCGTTAAGATTGGGGGCTAAAAGCTACCAGAAAATATGGCTTAGTTTGAGAACTTTGGGTCACATGCTATCATCTCAACATTAAGAAAGTCTGAAAACTGGAATCAGGCACATGGACAATAAACCATGACTATTTGATGAAGCTGCAATGTAGACTCTGAACACCAGAAGTTGGGTGAACTTACCTAGTTGACAGTAGTCTATGTATATCCTCATATATCATTGACAGTAGTCAATAATGCTGTCTATAACTCCACAGGGAAAGGATGTCTGGAAGCTTCATGGCTGAAACTCTTCTAGGATGTGTCCAGTGCATCTTTCTCTTGGATGATTTTAATGCAAAAAATCATTATGCATTACGTTTTAACAAACCATATGGTGAGTATGTGGCTTCCCTTGTGGCTCAGCTGGTAAACAATCTGCCTACAGTGTGGTAGACCTGGATTCGGTTGGAAAGATCCCCTAGAGAATGGAAAGACTACCCACTCCAGTATTCTGGCCTGGAGAATTCCATGGACTGTATAGTCCATGGGGTCGCAAAGAGTCGGACACGACTGAACGACTTTCACTTTCATGGTGAGTATGAACTTCCCTGGTAGCTCAGCAGTAATGAATCGGCCTGCAATACAGGAGACACAGCAGACATGGGTTCAGTTCCTGGATCAGGAAGAGCCTTGGAGGAAGGCATGGCAACCCATTCCAGTGTTCTTGCTTGTTGAATCCCATGGACAGAGGAGAGCCTGCTGGGCTACAGTCCATGGTGTTGCAAAGAGTCAAGATATGACCGAAGCAACTGAGCATGCACACACACACTGTGAGTATAGCAACTTTCAGTGAGTTCTCTGAGTCCCCTTAGTGAATTGTTGAACTTTAAGGTCATTTTGGGAACTGTCTGAACTTGCTATGTTGTAAAGGAAAGCAGTCTACTTGAGCTCTTTTCCTTAACTTTGCAGTTGCCTAATTATTTTGCAACAGATAATCAGATTCAACAGGTCCAGCATGTTTACAGATACCTTGATTTGAAAACCATATCAGAAAACAAGTTGTATTAAGCAGTTTAAAAAGAGGCATTTCTAAGTTAATAATCTGTGCATACATATTAACAAAAAACATCTGCTTATTTAATTTTTCTTTACCATGTATTTGTGTTTGTGTATATAATGGTAGATATGTAGATAGTTACAGTCATTTCTCTTTTTAAGCAAACTCAGTGGTAACCTTTCTTTCAGAAAATATATGGTTTGACCATGTAAAGTTGTTTTAAGTACTTGACCAAATGAAATATTATTTTTTGAAGTAATTTTACATAGTAGGAAAATAAAAATGTTGTTAAAGAAACTGAATTCGATTTAACCTAAAAGCTGTAGCAGTGAGGTGATGTCTTAGAAAGGTAATGTATAAATTATACACAAATGCTGTTTAAGATGATTCTAAAATTTGTTTATTCTTTGATGGTTCTTTTACATTCACCAAAGGGTACCCATAGAATCAAAGTGCTCTGGGGACACTCTTTTTAATTTCTATAATATGATTAAACTTAACCTACATATTCATACTTGTAATCCAGCTTTATTATCTGTATTTGTCATTTCATCCCTCCTTCGAGGAAAAAAAGAAAAAAAAACTAGGGGCCATGAATTTAGAGATTATCACTTTTCAAAATCATACACAGTAAATAAAATAATGTTATTGATTTGGATAGGGAAATTATTTAAACTTCTTTTCATTTGCCTATCTTTCCCCTATTGCTTGATGTTAATAGGGTGTGTTAGGGATGACCTCAGAAAATACTAGAACAGTGGTAGAAAAATAAGACAAGGGAGGGAATCAGACAATAAACAGTTACTTATCAAGCCATTTAGTACTGTGGTACAAAGTACTTAGTATAAAACTAACTTTGCCTGGGGAACTCTGAGGATCTCTGCAGAATATATGCTTTATCTTTATCTCAGCAAAGAGACAAGTGAGCTGGGATGTTTATGAGCCAGCTATTTTTTCTTAATTTATGTTGAAGTATAATTGATTTGGGGCTTCCCTGGTGGTGCTAGTAGTATAGAATCCATCTGCCAGTTCAGGAGACTTAAGAGATGTGGGCCCAATCCCTGGGTAGAGAAGATCCCTTGGAGGATGACACAGCAACAACTTGAGTATTCTTGCCTGGAGAATCTTATGGACAGAGGAGCCTGGCAGGCTACATAGTCCATGGGGTCGCAGATAATTGGACATGGCTGAAGCAACTTAACACTGCACATAGTTGATTTATAATGTTGTTAGTTTCAGGTGTACAGTAAAGTGAATCAGTTATACATATACCCCCTCTCTTTTTAGATTTCCTTCCCATTTGGGTCATCACAGAACACTGAGTAGAGTTTCATGTGCTTTACAGTAGGTTCTCACCAGTTATCTATTTCATGTGAATTAGCAGTATGTATATGTCAATCTCAATCTTCCAATTCATCCCATCCCACTTCCCCTGTTGGTATCCATGTTTATTAGGAGCCAACTCTTGTCTGTCATTGGATGATGATTATTACTAGGAAATAATATTTTTCCAGGTTCTCTGGTCAGCTTTGTTGATAGAGAGATTTATGGCCTCTAGAGAAAGTTCTCATGCAACTGGAATTCAAACCCACTGCAATGGAAGAGCTGAAAGCTATGGACTGGGTATAAATAGCTTTTATTGTATGGCTGATACATACTTAGTACCAGGAGTGGTTGAAGGAAACAGACATAAAAAGAGTTATGTGATTATTTAGCTATAATTTTTGATCTTGAATGCAGTGGGAAATTGTGCTTTATAATAGCACATGCTATGAAATGGCATCAAGACTAATTGGAAAATCACCTGTGGTCAGTTGATATCCAGTGTCTATTAAAAAGGAAGTACTTCCAAACTGCTTGGAAGACCAAGCAGTTTGTGTCGTTTAATCCATGGCAGTAATGAACACTGAATAGAATAGGGAGTGGGGTTCTTATTTCTCAGTGCATTCAACAGATCAAAGAAGGTAACAAATACTAAGCTCAGGACTTTGAGTTCTCAGTTCAAATCATGGTCCTAATATTTTAGTGCTTTTGTAGCAGTAGTTGTTGTTTAGTTGCTAAGTTCTGTCTGACTCTTTGTCACCCCATGGACTGCAGCATGCCAGGTTTCTCTTTCTTTCACTATCTCCTGGAGTTTGTTCAAACTGATGTCCATTGATGTGATGATGTCATGTAACCACTGCATCCTCTGTCGTCCTCTTCTGCTAGTGTCAATCTCCCCTAGCATGAGAGTCTTCTTTTCCTTTTTTTTGTAGTGGACCCAACCTATAAGAAAATAAAGCCCAAAGATAATTTTACTGTTGGTAAAATCATTGGAAAAGACCCTGATGCTGGGAAAGACTTAAGGCAGGAGGAGAAGGGAACAACAAAGGATGAAATTGTTGGATGGCATCACTAACTCAGTGGACATGAATTTGAATAAGCTCTGGGAGATGGTGAAGGATAGAGAAGCCTGGTGTGCTGCAGTCCATGGCATTGCAAAGAGTCAGATACAATTGAGCAACTGAACAATGTCATAATGGAAGTCGAATTCAAAATGTTGCTATGCTTCTTGTATGAAAATAAGGGCATATTTTAACAATAAGTGAGATCCAGAAGCTTGGAACTGGGGCTTCTGTGTGTACTGAGACAAAGTTGAAAATCTTGAATGCATGAGTTTCCCTGAGGTGTCATTGTCAATAAAGCAACTTGCACTGTTATATCTGAGGTCATCCTAAATTGCCAACCATGCAACAATATCACTTAAGTTAGTCATTTACAAAGGGATGTCTACTCTTCTAAGGACATACTCCAGCAATCTTTATTTCTCCTAGACTTGTAACTATGATGAGACCTTAACCTCCTCTAGAGGGACAGGTGCCAAGCCTGATCTGGCATGAAATAGCTTCTACTCCAAAAAGTTGCAAGGTGCTACTAACTCATTTCACTAGAGACCTGTGGAATATGTGTGGGAAAGAATGACAAGGGAATCAATCCAAAGAGGATAGAAAGCATTTAAGAGTTTATCAATGTGTCTATGTTTACCCAATATTCCAGAATTATTATGTTATCTCACACAACACAAATCAATGAGTTACTTTGGTTGACTGAAAATAAGGCTCAGTAACAGACCACTTACAGTGACTGTAGCCATGAAATTTAAAAAAATGCTTGCTCCTTGGAAGAAAAGCTATGACAAACTTGAAAGTGAAAGTGAAAGTCACTCAGTCCTGTTGGACTCTTTACCATCCCATAGACTATACAGTCCATGGAATTCTCCAGGCCAGAATACTGGAGTCAGTAGCCTTTCCCTTCTTCAGGGGATCTTCCCAACCTAAAGAATTGAACCCAGGACCCTCTCATTGCAGATGAATTCTTTACCAGTTGAGCCACAAAGGAAGCCAAACTTAACATATTAAAAAGCAGAGACATTACTTTACTAACAAAGTTCTGTCTAGTCAAAGCTATGTTGTTTTCCAGTAATCACATACAGATGTGAGAATTGGACCATAAAGAAGGCTGAGAGCTGAAGAACTGATTCTTTCAAACTATAGTGCTAGAAAGGACTCTTTAGAGTCCCATGAACTGCAAGGAGATCAAACCAATCAATCTCGGAGGAGATCAGTTCTGAATGTTCATTGGAAGGACTGGTGTTGAAGCTGAAGTTGCAATAATCTGGTCACCTGCTGTGAAGACCTGACTCATTGGAAAAGACTCTAATGCTGGGAAAGATTGAAGGAAGAAGGAGAATGGAGTGACAGAGAGTGAGATTGGTTAGATGACATCACAGACTCAATGGACATGAGTTTGGGAAAGATCTGGGAGATAGTGAAGGACAGGGAAGCCTGGCAAGCTGCAGTTCATGGGGTCACCAAGAGACATGAATTGGAGACTGAACAACAACAAATGGACTACTTTCAACAAGACTGAGATGTCACAAGTTCTCATTTCTAATATGCAGTAGGGAATCCAAAAGCTTAGGGAACCAGAAATGATGGGGTAGAGCTTTCATTTGTGAACTACAAACAGCTTCTCTTAAACACACACATACACAAATACTATATCCCCAGAGAAAATCAATGGACACTCTACTGAGACATGGAGAAGCATTAAGGGGAGCAACACATCCCCATAATCATTCCAAGCCTCTGTCTTTTGTAGGTTGAGGATGATGGTGGAGGCCATCATTGAGGTTAATTCTCTAAACTTGATGGAATAAATGCTGGCTAGGAAGCTCCAGAGATAAGATGAATTTGGTCATTGTAATAGGCAGCAAGAGTAGGGATATTTTTACCAACAGGAGTTTTAGTTGATAATGATGCTCCTAAAAATAAGGTAGATGAGAAACCCACTGGGCAAGAAAAGACTAACTCAGCAGGACCTTGTTGCTCAAATTCTGCACATTCCAAAGAAAGCTTACTTTCAGGACCGATCTTTAATTGACTACTGGGAAATAACTTCTGAGGTCTTAGAATATTTTTCCTTGTAAGAATATTTTTGTATACCTGAAGCCTTGTACATTGTTGTACCAATTTGACCATCAGTTTGAGTTAACCCTAACAGTGTAACATAAATTGAAAGCCTATTTTTTAACTCTGAGAGCAAATTGGAGTCAGGAAACTGAGGTTGATCAAGTGGATGCTGTATGCTTATGAGATTGACCCCCTGGGATTAGGTGAGCTCCCCTGTTTGCAACACTTCATATCTGTTATTGCAAGGTGCAGATGTGAGAATAAATTGTCTAATCATTGTCAGGTATCATTAAAAGGGACAACTAGAAGTTTTCCTTAGTTTCTCCTGGACTTGATTCATGCTGCTTTTCCCTTTGCTGATTTTGATCACTATTACTTTTTTCTGTAATAAACCACAACCATGAATATAATAGCTTTTCTGAATTCTATCAGCCCTTCTAGTAAATCATAGACCCTGAGGGTGGTCTTGGGGGCCACTGACCCATTTACTAAAATGTTATTTCATCTAAACAATAGGGGAAATATAGATCTGATCTCTAGAAGCTGGATTTGAGTGGCCATAAAGAGACATGGCTCCTCTCCCAGGTTTCCAACTTCAGTCAGTATATTAACCAGAGTTCTGATTAAAATGAAGACATCCTGCAGAAATCACATGGCAAAAAGTACATAATATCTCTTCTTCCAAGATTTCCCCAGAGTCATATGATTGTTCATGATGGAAAGGTAAATATAGAGACTGTTTAGGGATTACTAGATCCCAGCTCTGAAATTATGTAAACTCCTAGGTACCCATAACGTCATTGTGATTGGGAGTTTAAGATTAAAGGAGAGGCAGGGAACAACACAAAACAAAAGCTCCTATACAATTAAGATTGATTAGTCTATAGTTGATGAATACACACACATTCCCATGTTTGATTCATTTATTAGTATACTCTTTGTGTGAAATGGGAAATTGTTAATTTTAATCATAAAGAATTAATAATATGTCCAGTAACTACAAAATTTGCTTTTCAGAATTCCCTACTGTATAGTTGACAATAGTTATAAGGCAAAGTTATAAATCACTGAGACTGTATTAATTTAACAAGCACACCAGATCTTCTAATGAAAATCATAAGTGCCTGTCAACCTCAAGTGATCATCTGAATAGGTAGTACATGGCTTCAAAGAATCAGATTCACTAAATTTTTTAGAGAATCTAAAGAATTGTTTTTGTTGATTTTCTCAGGAGGGCTGCATTTGTTTACTGTTGCTAGTTTTATCCTTTAAAAGATGAATTCCTTTTTCAGAAAGGTTAAATAAGCATTTATAGGCAGATGTAGTACATAAATAACTGAGGAAGAACAGTCTGATCAACCAAAAATAGAAAACTTCCATTTTAGTAAAAGAGAAAAAAAAGAAAAAAAAAGGCAGGAGAGCATTGGCATGTAAAACAAACAAATAAACCACTACCACCCAACCATAAATCTTATCTTCAAAATATCTATATTACAAGTTGCTTTTTTTTCTGATCTACCTTGTGGGTTGGGATTCTTCAGGAACTATGTCACAAATGTTAGAGGAATATAATTATTAACATCACCTGTTATTTTGACATACTTATTTTCTCAGATCACCAAGGATCTGTGTAGTTTTCCCCAGAAAATTGTTTTTTGTTTTTTTGTCTCTGGGTTTGATCTCTGAGTTGGGAAGATTCCCTGGAGGAGAGCATGACAACCCACTGCAGTAGTCTTGCCTGGAGAATCCCCATGAACAGAGAAGCCTGGCTGGCTACAATCCATGGGGTAGCAGAGTCAGACATGACTGAGCGACTATGCACAGTACACAAGTTATCTATTTGAATGAACTAAATCTCGGAACTTTTTATTATTTTATCAAAATTATGAGACATTGCCTGCCTATGTCACACACCATAATTTATGTATTTCCTTTTTTTTTAAATGTATTTAGAGTCAAGTCGGAGAAGGCAGTGGCATTCCACTCCAGTACTCTTGCCCGGAAGATTTCATGGTTGGAGGAGCCTGGTAGGCTGCAGTCCATGGGGTCGCAAAGAGTTGGACACGACTGAGCGACTTCACTTTCACTTTTCACTTTCATGCATTGGAGAAGGAAATGGCAACCCACTCCAGTGTTCTTGCCTGCAGAATCCCAGGGACGGGGGAACCTGGTGGACTGCCATCTCTGGGGTTACAGAGAGTCGGACACGACTGAAGCGACTTAGCAACAGCAGCAGCAGAGTCAAGTCAGACACATACTCCAATGGCATTTATGTATTAATTCCTAAATTTATGTGCAGAGTTGCTTAACATTACACAAAAATTTACATTTGGTTTTTGTTCTATTATATCAATACTCATTTTTATACAACACAGAACACTGCCCATGTCTACTGCCAACATTTGTTCAGAAGGGAAAAATCAAACTCATCATTTGATCTCAAAATTTTTTTTGTTGTTGAATCTAATTGTTATAGTTCTTTGCTAAAAACAAGAAACTAAAAAAGAAAAAAAAAAATCTTTTATTCTAATTTTTAAAATCCAAAACCCCCAAAAGGAAGTCTTTATTTATTCTGTAATCAATTAAGTGCCTTTCCCTCATACACATAATTAACTGCATTTCCTTTGAGATGAAGCAAAGCTTTGCTTCAACTAATATGACCTTCTGAAATACCCAGTGTTGACAGTAAAGTGTCATTCTATATGAATCAGAGAGAATGTAGTCTCAGTTTAAAAGCAAATTAAATGTGATATTTAGCTAAGCTTTAATCTGCTTTTTTTAGGATTATTATTATTATTATTATTTTACTTTACAATATTGTATTGGTTTTGCCACACATCAACATGAATCTACTATGGATGTACACGTGTTCCCAATTTAGAACCCCCCTACCTACCTCCCCCCAACACACACCATCCCTCTGGGTCATCCCAGTGCACCAGCCCCAAGCATCCAGCACCCTGCATCCTGCACCTAGACTTGCCATTCGTTTCTTATATGACATTATACATGTTTCAGTGCTATTCTCCCAATTCATCCCACCCTCTCCCTCTCACCCAGAGTCCAAAAGACTGTTCTATACATCTGTGTCTCTTTTGCTGTCACACTAAGCATGGGCAGCTGCGACTGGCGCACTAAGCACGCTGGAGAGGAGCTACCCCACATCTGAGGCCGGGGGCGGTGGCCTAGAGGAGCTACCCTGTGTCCAAGTCAGGGGTGGCTGGGAGGAGCCACCCCACATCTGAGGTCAGGGGCGGCAGCCAAGAGGAGCCACCCCACGTCGGAGGCAAGGGGCGGTGGCCTGGAGGAGCAACCCCATGTCCAAGGAGCAGTGGCTGCCCAGGCACAGGAGTGCCTAGAGGAGCTATTCCACATTGAAGGTCAGGAAGGGCAGCGGTGAGGAGATACCCTTCATCCAAGGTAAGGAGCAGCAGCTGCACTTTGCTGGGGCAGCCATGAAGAGATATCCCAAACCAAAGGTAAGAGAAACCCAAGAAAGATGGTAGGTGCAGCAAGAGGGCATCAGAGGTCAGACACACTGAAACCATACTCACAGCAAACTAGTCAGTCTAATCACACTAGGACCACAGCCTTGTCTAACTCAATGAAACTAAGCCATGCCTGCGGGGCATCCCAAGACAGGTGGGTCATGGTGGAGAGGTCTGACAGAATGTGGTCCACTGGAGAAGGGAATGGCAA
>SJYQ01001941.1:417261-442998 GCA_006410935.1 Redunca redunca
GTTTCTCACGATGTACTCTGCATACAAGTTAAATAAGCAGGGTGACAATATACAGCCTTGATGTACTCCTTTTCCTATTTGGAACCAGTCTGTTGTTCCATGTCCAGTTCTAAATGTTCCTTCCTGACCTGCATACAGATTTCTCAAGAGGCAGGTCAGGTGGTCTGGTATTACCATCTCTCTCAGAATTTTCCACAGTTTATTGTGATCCACACAGTCAAAGGCTTTGGCATAGTCAATAAAGCAGAAATAGATGTTTTTCTGGAACTCTCTCGCTTTTTCCATGATCCAGTGGATGTTGGCAATTTGATCTCTGGTTCCTCTGCCTTTTCTAAAACCAGCTTGAACATCAGGGAGTTCACGGTTCACGTATTGCTGAAGCCTGGCTTGGAGAATTTTGAGCATTACTTTACTAGCATGTGAGATGAGTGCAATTGTGCGGTAGTTAGAGCATTCTTTGGCATTGCCTTTCTTTGGGATTGGAATGAAAACTGACCTTTTCCAGTCTTGTGGCCACCGAAGGTACATTAAGTAGCAAAACAAATGATGATGATAAGTTTGGTTTCTATAAACTACAAGTTTCTATAACCTCTATGTCATAAAAGGTAATATTTTTCAAAATTAAAAAAATCTGCGGATTTTTTAATAGATAAAAAAATAAAGTGAGGAGGTATATAGCAGTGAGAGCACTACTAAGTTTAATGGTTGTTATATAGGATACAAGATACCTTCATGTAATTTACAGTGCAGCTTTGTTTCACAGTGGAGTTGGTCTCCTATCACAGAAAATGGACAGAATGGATATCACCAGGGGTGTGCAAGTGATTGCAAAGTTTAAGTATCTAAAGTTTCTATACTTTTCTTTTCACCAGATAAACGACTTATTCCCAGTTAGTCCAGGGTATTTATATCCTGAAAGTACTGGTACTTCAAGACCAGACCTTCAGAAGTTGATGGTACACATTACATACAATCACACAGAATCAGTAGCATAGATCATAAGAGGTTCCAAATGCCAATGTTTAGAATCAGGCTGTTTCCAAGGTCACCTGCAGCTCCACTAGCAAGTTCCAGAAAACAAAGCAAATTAAGTCAATATGCATAGTTGATCCTTCCTTCAGTGCTGTGATTTATAAATATAAAAACGGATACTGTCTCAGTTCCATGGTAAAATGAAGAGTATAGTGCATTTCTTTATACACTTTAGTTTTTGTTTTAACACATCAGTACGTTTTTAGTTACTTAAAGGTATCTATGAAATATCTTTCCTCCTTGTTAGTTAGCAGTTTGAGACAGACTTTTTTAAAGCATTCTCCAATATCATCAGTCCTGGCATACCAGCCTGTCCTGAAGTTAAACCGAAAAAGAAACTGCCAAAGCTAATGAACTATGCCTATAGAGAATAATTCTGCCAGAGAAATAGTCAATGAACGTTTCTGCAGTTTAAGCATTCACTCATCCTCTGGTTTAGGGAAGACAGGAGAAATAAGTCTCTGTCTTTGCTCTCGTTTCCTTTTAATCATTCTATTCCTTGCTTGCACAATGAGGTCCAGTTTTCAAGTGAAGGACCAGATTTAGCACAGTGGCTCAGGAGACTCATGGGATCATTTTACCCAGCAAAACATCTATAATTTATGAGAACAATTTGACCCGATAAAATTCTTGGTGCCCTTATCCAGCTATAATTTCATCTGAACACATTCTATTTTAATGTCAGTTTAGACTCTAACATCCCTATTTCACTTACTTGCTGCTGTTTTAAATGCAGCCCTTCCCAGTTTCCGGGCAAGGCATCTGATTTAAAGATTATTAGCCAGGACTTTCTTTTTCTTGGATTAATAAGTCATTTATAGAGCTAAAACTCTTTGGAGTTAAGTTAGTTCTCCTGAGAACTTCCAGGTTTAATAACTGCCTAACTATATGCAGGATATTATATAAGATGGAAAGGATGTATGTATGTGCCTGACCTGAGAAGCCTTCTATATGTCTGTCAAATTATATCATTATATCCAACGAAGACTCAGTGAGCATTAACTACAAACAGGACAAAACTGCATGAGATGGTCTGTCCTTGCTTTTAAGATAATTAGGATTTTTCTCCAAGAAGTTTGAAATTTCTAGTGAAGTAATAAAATACATAGACTATTACAAGCCTTTGTGTTTCTAAATGAGTATATTAATGTACACTTTTGTCTCATTTTCTCAACTGGAAAATCTTTAAAGTGAATGACTGTGTGACATACCTTTTTTATATTTCAAGTGTCAAGCCTAATCCAGACAGATATTCCCAAGGAGCCTACACAACTGCTGTGGGATAGAGACATTAAACAGTGTTCTTTCCCCCCCAGTAGAGTGTGATAAGTGCTAAAATAGAGATGTTATCAAATACCAAAGAAGGATAAGGAAATAATAACTCATCTGGAAGAAGTTTAAGAAATGCTAGTTGAATAAATGAACAAAAATGCTAAAGTGAAGTAGCTTGAAATTTAAGAGATTATTTTGTTTTTTATACAATTTTAAAGGTTACTTTCCATTTACAATTATTACAGAATATTGGCTATATTCCCCATGTTGTACAATACATCCTTGAGCCTACCTTATACCCAATAGTTTGTATCTCCCCCCTGCCAAGTTACCCCACCTGCCACTGGTAACCACTAGTTTGTTCTCTGTATCTGTGAGTTGTTGTTGTTTTTTTTTTTAATATACTCGCTTGCTGCATTTTAAAAGCCGCATATATAAGTGATACCATACAATAATTGTCTTTCTCTGACTTATCTCATTTGCCATAAGGCCCTCCAAGTTCAGCCATGTTGCTGCAAATGGAGAAATTTCATTCTTTTTTCTGTGTGAGTAGTATTCCATTGTGTGTGTGTGTATTTGTGTGTGTGTATATACTACATCTTCTTTATTTATTCACTTGTTGGACATTTGGGTTGCTTCCTTATCTTGGCAATTATAAACAATGGTGCTATGAGCATTTGGTATACATATCTTTTAAAATTAGTGTTATGGGGTTGTTTTTTTGGATATATATTCAGGGGTGGAATTGCTAGGTCATACTTTTAGTTTTTTTGAGAAACCTCCATATTGTTTTCCACAGTGGCTGCACCAATTTACATTCCCATCAACATCGTAGGAGGCTCTCTTTTTTCCACATCCTTGCCAACATTAATTATTTGTGTTCTTTCTGATGGTAGAGATGATCAGTTTCTATTATACCTTATGAAATAGTCTGGATATTCAAGTGACATTGCTTCTTGGAGTGAAAATTCTTATTTTCATCTACACCCTAACAACTTCTTAAGAGTTGTATTTTGTCTTACTTTAACCACAGCAATGACCCTTTGTTCCCAAACTGGAGAAAACACAAAGTGGAATCAAAGACAAGATCTTTGGGACATTCTTTTGAACTGCAATTTGAAGAATTTTGTGTTGGCTGAACTGCTTTAAATAGAAACATTCTGGGAATTCTAATCTGTTATCAGTGGAGCCAACAGAGGGTGCCAGTGAGGGTAGTTATCCAGTAACTATGTTCTATTATGTGCCAGACATCCCAGTAGACACTGGTGAAAGATGGGGAGTAATACAGTGATTCTGGCCTCAAGAAAGTCAGAATAAAGTAGTTCAGAGGCTAAGGAATCCGCCTGCAATGAGGGAGACGTGGGTTTAATTTTTGGGTCAGGAAGATCCCCTAGAGAAGGGAATGGCTACCCACTCCAGTATTCTTGCCTGGAGAATTCTATGGACGGAGGAGCCTGGTGGGCTACAGTCCATGGGGTCACAAAGGGTCAGACATGACTGAGCGACTAACACTTTCACTTTCACTTCATAAATGAGCAAGGAAAGCATAACTTTAAAATCTGGGCCACACTGCTTTTTTTTTTATCGTGCAGTCATGCCACTCTTTACTTTAAACTATTGGTTCCCAAACTATGGACCCTGGCCCAGAAACATTAGCATCATCTGAAACTTGTCAAAATGCCCATTTTCATATCCCAGTTTACAATTATTGGATCATAATCTAGGGATGGGGCCAAACAATGCATGTTTTAACATGTCCTCTAGATGGTACTAATAATGAACACTAAAGTTTGAGAACTACTTATCTAGGCCAACTCCTTGTCTTTTCACTATAAACACCAATACTTCAACCATGACTAAATCATGTCTTCTGAGTCACTCATTAGTTTATGGAAATAAGAAAGTAATACAGTGGTTGTAAACATTACACAGGAGCTCTCAGATTTAACATTTTTTCACTTAAATGCCAATATACCCCCCTATCAATTTATGGTCCTGGTATAGTGTCTTCTGTGGCAGGTTTTTTTGCCCTCTTTCTTCTGTAATACTAGTCAAAGTGCTTGACACTGGGTTAAACTATAACATTTAAAACATGAACATATATAAATATAAAACCACTTTAAAATAGTTTTTAAAACTTCAGTGATCTCTGGCATATTATTTGCTATAAAATTAATTTTAGTCTAAAAGATTTACGACCATAGCATAAACTCTGGCTTCCGGTAGACTAATAAAAGTCAGTATAAAGAGGTGGTAGACATAAAGAGTAAGGGCTTCCCTGGTGGCTCAGAGGTTAAAGCGTCTGCCTGGAATGCGGGAGACCCGGGTTCGATCCCTGGGTTGGGAAGATCCCCTGGAGAAGGAAATGGCAACCCACTCCAGTACTCTTGCCTGGAGAATCTCACGGAGGGAGGAGCCTGGTAGGCTACAGTCCACGGGGTCGCAAAGAGTCGGGCACGACTGAGCGACTTTACTTACTTACTTATGAAGAGGTGGTAGACATAAAGAGTAGAGTCAACTAGATCTGCTTCCTGGGTAGCTCAAGTGGTGAAGAATCTGCCCACAATGCAAGAGACCTGGGTTTGATCACTAGGTTGGGAAGATCTCTTGGAGAAGGGCATGGCAACCCATTCCAGTATTCTTGCCTGGAGAATTCCATGGACAGAGGAGCCTGGAGGGCTACAGTCCATGGAGTTGCAAAGAGTAGAACACCACCGAGTGACTAACAGTTTCACATTCACATTTTCTCCTCCAAAGTAAGTAATATTTGGTGATGTCATTCTATTTCATAATCAGGAGTGGATATCAGCATCTCTGAACACTCAGACCACTTTAAAGAAGAAAAATAATTACAACTAGACAGACTTCACTTTCTTTGCTGAAGTCTTTTAGGGTGTTTCATGAAATGGGTGTACCTGTTGTCATTACACGTCAATCCCACATGCCTGTTCAGCATAAATATCTGCCTTAGAAGAGAGAGGCAAGAGGCAAGATTGTGGCTATGTGCATCTGCTGATTTCTCAGTGAAGTCATGTTAGTGAAACTACCAAAGTAACTTCCTTCCTCTCTGATTTCCTTTGAGGAAGAGATTAAAAAAAAGTTAGAGATATATTAAATAGGAGACCCTCCCCCGTCCCCATAGAACCTCATCAATTCAGAAGTTCAGAGGTGAGTATAGAAGTGAAGAATCTGAGATGAGACATTTTGCCTTTTCTTTCTAATTTTCTCGCTTGACACCAATTCATCAGTCATATAGAACCCTTGGCTAGAAAATAATAAACATAATAACCAGTCTATCTAGGAATTTCACTCTTTAAATATATATTTAAGTAAGGAAAATTTAACCACATATTTTGTTACAATATATTCTACATAGGAATTCTTTGTGTTCTGGGTTATTTTGCTGCCTTTCCTGCCTTCTCATTTTGGGTCATTTATCTTTTTATTAGCTCTCTCCACATCTAGTCCAAGAAATAAACATTTTGCAGGATATATCTATGGCAGAATCAGTTTGTTGCAAGATCAATGGGACAACCTTCTTTCCTATAAACAGAACTACAATTAACAAGTTCCCTTGGTATCTCTAATTTTCTTGAAGAAATCTCTAATCTTTCCCATTCTATTGTTTTCCTCTATTTCTTTGCATTGATTACTGAGGAAGGCTTTCTTATCTCTCCTTTCTATTCTTCAGAACTCTGCATTCAAATGGGTATATCTTTCCTTTTCTCTTTGCCTTTCGCTTCTCTTCTTTTCATAGCTGTTTGTAAGGCCTCCTCAGACAACCATTTTGCCTTTTTGCATTTCTTTTTCTTGGGGATGGTCTTGATCCCTGTCTTCTGTATAATGTCACAAACCTCCATCCATAGTTCTTCAGGCACTCTGCCTATCAGATCTAATCCCTTGAATCTATTTGTCACTTCCACTGTATAGTCGTAAGGGATTTGATTTAGGTCATACCTGAATGGTCCAGTGATTTTCTCTACTTTCTTCAATTTGAATCTGAATTTGGCAATAAGTAGTTCATGATCTGAGCCACAGTCAGCTCCTGGGCTTGTTTTTGCTGACTGTATAGAGCTCTCCATCTTCGGCTCCAAAGAATATAATCAACCTGATTTTGTATTGACCATCTGGTGATGTCCATGAGTAGAGTGTTCTCTTGTGCTGTTGGAGGATGGTGTTTGTTATGACCAATGCATTCTCTTGGCAAAACTCTGTTAGCCTTTGACCTTCTTCATTCTGTACTCCAAGGCCAAATCTTCCTGTTACTCCAGGTGTTTCTTGACTTCCTATTTTTGCATTCCAGTCCCCTATCATGAAAAGGACATCTTTTTAGGGTGTTAGTTCTAGAAGGTCTTGTAGGTCTTCATAAAACCATTTAACTTCAGCTTCTTCAGCATTATTGGTCAGGGCATAGACTTAGATTATTGTGATAGCGAATGGTTTGCCTTGGAAACAGAGATCATTCTGTCGTTTTTGAGACTGCATCCAAGTACTTCATTTAGGACTCTTTTGTTGACCATGATGGTTACTCTATTTCTTCTAAGAGATTCTTGCCCACAGTAGTAGATATAATGGTCATCTGAATTAAATTCACCCATTCCAGTCCATTTTAGCTTGCTGATTCCTAAAATGTCGATGTTCACTCTTGCCATCTCCTTTTTGACTACTTCTGATTTTCCTTGATTCATGGACCTAACATTGCAGGTTCCTGTGCAACACTGCTCTTTACAGCATTAGACTTTACTTCTATCACCAGTCACAATAGAATGGGAAGGACTAGAGATCTCTTCAAGAAAACTAGAGATACCATGGGAATTTTCATGTAAAGATGGGCACAATAAAGGATAGAAATGGTATCGACCTAACAGAAGCAGAAGATATTAAGAAGAGGTGGCAAGAATACACAGAAAAACCATACAAAAAAGATCTTCATGACCTGATAATAACAATGGTGTGATCACTCACCTAGAGGCAGACATCCTGGAATGTGAAGTCAAGTGGACCTTAGGAAGCATCACTATGAACAAAGCTAGTGGAGGTGATGGAATTCCAGTTGAGCTATTGCAAATCCTGAAAGGTGATGCTGTGATAAAGTGCTGCACTCAATATGCCAGCAAATTTGGAAAACTCAGCAGTGGTCAGAGGACTAGAAAATGTCATTTTTGATTCCAATCCCAAAGAAAGGCAATACCAAAGAATGTTTAAAATACTGCACAATTGCATTCATCTCACACACTAGCAAAGTAATGCTCATTATTCTCCAAGCCAGGCTTCAACAGTATGTGAACCATGAACTTCCAGATGTTCAAGCTGTTTTTAGAGGAACCAGAGATCAAATTGCCAACATCAATTGGATCATTGAAGAAGCAAGAAAGACATCTACTTCTAGATGTTTCAGATCTAGAAAAACACCTACTTCTGCTTTGTTGACAATACTAAAGCGGTTGACTGTGTGGATCACAACAAACTGTGGAAAATTCCTCAAGAAATGGGAATACCAGACCATCTTACCTGCTTCCTGAGAAATCTGTATGCAGGTAAAGAAACAACAGTTAAAACTGGACATGGAACAACAGACTGGTTCCAAATCAGGAAAGGAGTACCTCAAGGCTATTTACTGTCACCCTGCTTATGTAACTTATATGCAGAGTACATCATGAGAAATGCTGGGCTGGAAGAAGCACAAGCTGGAATCAAGATTGCCGGGAGAAATATCAGTAACCTTGGATATGCAGATGACACCACTCTTATGGCATAAAGCAAAGAAGAACTAAAGAGCCCCTTAATAAAAGTGAAAGAGAAGAGTGAAAAAGTTGGCTTAAAACTCAACATTCAGAAAACTATGATCATGGCATTTGGTCCCATCACTTCATGGCAAATAGATGGAAAAACAGTAGAAGCAGTGACAGACTTTATATTTTTGGGCTCCAAAATCACTGCAGATGGTGACTGCAGCCATGAAATTAAAAGACACTTGCTCCTTGGAATAAAAGCTATGACAAACCTAGACAGCTCATTAAAAAGCAGAGACATTACTTTGCCAACAAAGGTCCATCTAGTCAAAGCTATGGTTTTTCCAGGAGTCATGTATGGATGTGAGAGATGGACTATAAAGAAAGCTGAGCACCAAAGAATTGATGCTTTTGAACTGTGGTGTTGGAGATGACTCCTGAGAGTCCTGAGGACAGCAAGGAGATCCAACCATTCCATCCTAGAGGAAGTCAGTCCTGAATATTCATTGGAAGGACCGATGCTAAAGATGAAACTCCAATACTTTGGCCACCTGATGTGAAGAACTGACTCATTGGAAAAGATCCTGATGCTGGGAAAGATGGAAGGCAGGAGGAGAAGGGGACGACAGAGGATGAGATGGTTGGATGGCATCACTGACTTGATGGACATGAGTTTGAGTAAACTCCAGGAGCTGGTGTTGGACAGGGAGGCCTGGCGTGCTGTAGTCCATGGGCTTGCAAAGAGTTGGACACAACTGAGTGACTGACCTGAATTAACAAGTGGTCTCAGAGGAAGGGAGTCTCCACCCACAGTTCATGAGGATGAATCATAACTGGTCTATGTTAGCCATGGAAATTTCACTTCACTTGGTAGTAAGTGGTCTGGAGTAAGCCCAAGACCCAGTTCTGACTAATGAGATAAAAGAGAGAATTTGAACAATAAAGATACTCAGTATTCACAGAAAGAGATCATGAAGCATAATATCTACTTGACACAATCATAAAATTAAATCTGAAAGGTAAAACAGTTTGTGTGGGGGCACGTAAATTACATAGGGCAGATCCAGGACACTGACTGGTTGAGAGGATCACAGAAGGTTCTCCAGAGACATTCTCTTTGTAGCTTTTTAATTCACAGATCAAACAGCCATCCATTGGCGTGAAGTCTAGAATTAGGTTGAAGATTTCAGAATACTGTGAAGGTGTCCCCTCTGACTCTTAGAGTAAAAATGTTACTCAGTTGTGTCTGACTTTTTGTGACCCCATGGACTGCATCCTGACAGGCTCCTCTGACGATGGGATTCTCGAGGCAAGAATACTGGTGTGGATTGCCAACCCCTTCACCAGGGGAATCTTCCCAACTCAGGGATTGAACCTGGGTCTCCTGCATTGCAGGCAGATTCTTTACCATCTGAGCCACCAGGGAAGCCCAAAGTGCTTAGCTTTTCAGGCAAAAGAATTAAAAGGACCAGTCATATTATGTATAGGACTAGAAAGCTGAGTGATCAGGTGACTGAGATCTGTAGCCTTTATTATGAAGGCCTAAAACAATAACCAGGAAATCCACAGTCATACTGATGCTGGAGGGTTAATATGGAAGAACTCTAGAACCTTCAGCTTACAGTCAAAGAGAAGCAATCATTTTCCTCCTATGTATTAGCCAACTCTTTTGCTCCCACCCACCCTGAACGCTCAAGAAGCTGCATAGTGGAAGTGAGTGAGTGAGTCTTTCTAGAGTGAACTTTCCAATTTAGCATCCCAGAGGTTATCATCGCTGTGCTGTTCTACCTAATGGGGTGAGTGAAGTGGTAGGGAGTGAAATCATAATTACAAACCTCACAGTAGCAAGCATTTCATCAGAAGTTGCAGACATCCCTCTGCTTAAACTTCATGAAGCGACGTACTCTCTCAAACACTGATAAAAACATGGTGTCCCTGTTTTACAGAGAAATCACAACTCTGCTTAGCAAATTTAACAAAGATTAGATAAAGTCACTGATTTATGATTTAAAAAAATATATAGGTAATGTCTACTTTAGAGAACTTTGGTCTTTTCGAAATACTCAAGAAAATAAGTTAATTCATCTTTTAGTACAATCAATAATTCATCAAACAATTTTTTGCGGGTGGTTTGATTTTGGCTATAGCTAACCTCAACATCTGGTTGTGAATGTTGATCACTGGGAAGGCTGTGCCTTTATGGCGATAGGGTGTGTAAGATATCCTGTGCTTTTTGCTCAATTTTGCTGTGATTTTAAGACTGCTCTAAAGATAAAGTTTACTTAAAAAAAAAAAAAAGAACTCTCATTCACCATGACAACTGAGTAGCTTTCAAGTGTGATTAAGAAAAAACAATAACCCAAACCTGTTCTTGAAATTAGAATGGACTGAGTCAAATTCTCCTACAAATATGTTACTTACAATATTCTGAGGATTAGTGAATTATCCTATTAAGTCTCTGGAAATTGGAAATTGCCAAAGACCAGGGAAGAAAGCATCTTCTGTTCTTGTTCTGGACAATACTAGTCCTCTAGGGCAGTAAGGAAAGGAGAGCAAACTCAGCCATAAATATCAAGAGTAGTTCTAGTTCTGGAAAACTTAGCTGGGGCTCCAGCATGTTGACCTTCAACCATTCTCCAGTTCAAGGCTCTCCCATGAAGAATGCACTGAGTGGATCAGTAGAAACAATGCATAAAGAAAACAACATGATATATTACTTACATAGACTTCAGCCAAACAAAGCCAACAGACAAATACTACTACAGCCCCCAAAGATTTCTCTTGATTGGCTTTAGTGTTAAATCCACTCTTTTTTTTTTTTTAATAAACTCCAAATTCTTTCCCTCATATCCCTCATACGATCACCACTTCATTTTCTGTACAAAGGCCTCTCAAACTCCCCTACCATATACTTAAACTTTTACTAAGAGGTCAAATCAAATCTTATACTAAGTGTTTTATAAAAAATAAATAAATAAATAAGGTGGGAGGAAATTTTGGACGTGATGGATATGTTTATGGCACTCATTGTGGTGATGATTTTATGAATGTGCACTTATGTCCAAACTCAAGTTGCAAATATTCAATATGTACAGCTTTTTGCATGTCAATCACAAATTAAAAAAAAAATCTCCAAAGAAAAACAACTCCTCCCCAAATCTTTTCAGAAGGAACTGATTGAACCCCATTTAATTCTGCCTTTCATTACCATTTATATTGTTTGCAAATAGTATCTCATTTTAACCTCATTATCATAATACATATCCCACCACACAAGTATATTTGAAGATTCAGTCTTTATTGAGAGGACTGAATTCTACTTGACAAACTTCCTACTGTGTTCTTATATGACCACAATTTCACGACTGCAATGAAACAAAGCATAGTCATATCTTTCTCTCTCACTCTCCCCCCTCCTTCCAAATATTGTTCCTTCCTTTGTCATAATAGATTCTCCTTTTGAAAATTCTCTTTGATCAGTACAATTTATTCAATTATTTTGTGTCAGCTTTATTGAGGTATTATTTACATGCAATAGTGTACAATTTTAAGTGTACACTGCAGTGAGTTTTGACAAATGTATACAATGATAAATACCATTACAATCAAAATATGGAATATTTCCATCATCCCTAAAAGTTCCTTCATGCACTTTTGTGGTCAATCCACTTCCCTCACCCAAACCAGTGACAAGTACTTATCTTTCTTTCACTATACTTTCACCTCTTCTAAAAGTTCGCATGAAGGGAATCAAAGCATGTGGTCTTTAAGTATGGTTCTTTTCACTTAGCATAATACTTTCAAGATTCATCCCTGTTGCACTCATCATATGGTAAGCCTATGTTTAACATTTTAACGAACTGTCAAACTTCCCCAAGTGGTTGTAATGTTTTGTACTTCCACTAACAACACTGAGAGTTTCAGTTATCCACTATTATTGCCAAAACTTGATACTGTTAGTCTTTTTAATGTTAACCATTCAAGTGGGTGTGCATGGCGTCTCACTATGAGTTTGTCTATCATCTTGCTATCTGATTTTATTTGTCCTGTTTTTCATTGTTCCATTTCTCCTCTGTTTCTTCTTTTGAATTTGTTGATTTATTAATTATTGTTTGTGATATACCTCAACAAACCTCAAATGACTTCCAATCAAGGCCAATGACTTATAACGCTAGAGACTCTATTCAGTCAATGGGAACTTAGCTTATTTCATGACCCATTATTTTAAAATGGATCTGAGACTTGAACCACACACGATCAACATAAAGGAGAGAGGCTGGTGCTTGCATTAAGGAAAGGGTAAGGATCAGTAGAGTGGTGGTGAGGAAAGCACAAATGTGACATCAGAGCTGCTGAAAATTCAGCTGTTTGTTTTTAGTGCTACTACACAGCCTTGAAGAAGATTCCCTTTAAGAAAATCACTTAGGTAGGAAAAACAAATATTGTTTTCAAGTACATTCTCTGTTGATGTGACAAATTTTATTAAGGGTAAACAAAAAGGAAATAATCTTAAAATAAAATAAAAATAGCTAGATCCAAAGAGTGGTGTCCTGATTTTTGGTAAAATACAGTGTAAACCCAGGGATTAAATTTGTAGCATAACATAACATGAAGACCTATTCCCTATGAGTTGTACCTAGAGCCACAACAGAAAAAACACAGAATTTCCATATGAATAAGAGTGGTAGTTGGAGACACAGCCTCTCCTGCTAAGATGAATCAGTTTATGATCAGTGAAACACCAATTAGGGGTGAGAGTGAAACACATAAACGAAAAAACAAAACAAAAAACACTAACAAACCAAAACAAGAAACAGTGACTCTGCAGAATAAGAGCAGGGAATCTTTTCTCTCCACCAAGCAGGAGCTAGTTCAGAACTGCTTATATCTATAGCCACCTTTCTAAATAGCTCAACTGAATGTATGTTTATGAATAAAATCAATTATTTAGAGATCAATATGAAGAAGTTAAATGGCCATATTTACTTTCTTACAGGGTGGGAAATTATGCTATGTTATCTAGTTGTTACAGTGAATAGATCAAAGCAATTAAGTCATAGGGACTGGAAAATTTCCTGGCAAGGAAAGGACTCACCATGAGCAAGGAATACACTCAATTAAGTTTTTCTGATTCATTTCCTTCTTCTTCCCTCCCTCTCACCTTCTCTTCCTTTCTTCCTTTCTATCACAGTGTACCGGTGCCCAGTAATAGGCAATTAATTGAAAGCAAAACCAGAATCAGTTAAATTCAGTCAAAATATGGGTATCTCATACATGTTAAAATCAGATAATCTCTGTAAAATAGTCAGTCATTTCTTCTTTTGCTTCTTGTCAGAATCCCCTGGAGATATGTAAATTATTGATTCCATCTGGTTTATTGCTATCTGAGTGCTTATTTTTTCAAGGCAGGTGTAAATAAAGCTAAGTGACTTTTCAGAAAAGCTGCACAGTAAGGTTATAAACCTGAAGTGTAATTCTCCTCTTCCAGATGCTACCCCAGACAGAGAAGTTTACAAAAGGAAACCTACTACAGTACTTTTAGGGTCTACTAAAGTGATCAGCTGAGGGGAAAACTCTCAAGCTATAGGTGTAGTCAGCTATTCGAATTCAATCTTTCTGAATGGTAAAGTTGAGTGTATTATAATTTTTTTCTGGATTTTTCTCTCTTTCTCTTACGGGGCAAGGTAAGGTGGAGGTAAGAAAGACAGCACTGCTTCTATATGAAATGTCTTCCTTTAGTCCAAGGTGAGGTGTTTCCTTCTTACTTACTCTTCTCATTTTCTCCCTCTACCTACTATTTTTGCTTCCATCATCTTCTGACATGAAACTTATCTGCCTAAGTACACCATCTCCAAACTAAATGAAAAAATGATGAAGAGGAAAAAAAAATTTAAACTCTCAGAAGTTTACACCTCTAAATCAGTCCAAAAAAGAGTTATGGGCAAGACTCAAACCCTATATACTTCCAATGGCATGTGGCATCTTTCTGCTCTAATTAGATAATATATCATGTATGAATTAATGGTTTATTGTATCTTGAATTAATATATTATAATTTATAACCTACTAGAAGTTTAAAACAGGACTGAAATACAGAAATAATTATCTCCATTAGTACATTTATGGCATAGCCATAGTTTCTACGTGGTCAAGCCACACAAAAACTCATGTTTGTGCTGGATAATGGTCCAGGCATAATAAATTCTGAGTATAGCTATCAGTGAGCACAAGTTAGATATTATACTCTGTAAACTAACAAAAATTATCAGATATGCCATGATAATCTGGAGAAAAAAATCAATTCCTTATGTTACAGCCTCTAAGATTTCCCAGTTAGTTATTAACAGCAATTTCCCAGGACTTTTATTAAGGAATATTGAGTTCCAGTTCTCACACAGTCTCCACAAGATCAGTCAACAACCATGCTGGCATCCCCTTGAACTATGGAATCATCTTGATTAACTGACCTCTCAGGCAAAAAATATACCAACGTAGCCAAGGTGAGAAACAACAAATGCAGCAGAAACTAACACAATGCTGTAAAGCAATTATACTCCAATAAAAAAATAACAAATGGAAAACAACAGCAACAAAACCCCAAGCAAATGCCTGTTTAGACTCATTTTGGTGTAGTTAAAAAGCCTGACATTGAAATCCAATAGACAGGGGTTCCACTCTCAGTCTGCCAGTTACCACCAGTTCAGTTCAGTTCACCCACTCCGTCTTGTCCAACTCTTTGGGACCCCCTGGACAGCAGCACACCAGCCTCCCTGTTTAGCGCCAACTCCCAGATTTTACTAAAACTCATGTCCATGGAGTCAGTGATGCCATCCAAAAATCTCATCTATTGTCATCCCCTTCTCCTCCTGCCTTCAATCTTTCCCAGCATCAGGGTTTTTTCAAACGAGTCAGTTCTTTGCATCAGGTGGCCAAAGTATTGGAGCTTCAGCTTTAGCATCAGTCCTTCCAATGAATATTCAGGACTGATTTCCTTTAGGATGGACTGGTTGGATCTTCTTGCTGTCCAATGGACTCTCAAGAGTCTTCTCCAACACCACAGTTCAAAAGCATCAGTTCTTCGGTGCTCAGCTTTCTTCACAGTCCAACTCTCACATCCATACATGACCACTGGAAAAACCATAGCCTTGACTAGATGGACCTTTGTTGGCAAAATAATGTCTCTGCTTTTGAATATGCTGTTTAGGTTGATCATTGCTTTTCTTCCAAGGAGCAAGCATATTTTAATTTCATGGCTACAGTCACCATCTGCAGTGATTTTGGAGTCACCAAAAATAAAGTCTGTCACTGTTTCTACAGTTTCCCCATCTATTTCCCATGAAGTGATGGGACCAGATGCCATGATCTCCGTTTTCTGAATGTTGAGCTTTAAGCCAACTTTTTCACTCTCCTCTTTCACTTTCATCAAGAGGTTCTTTAGTTCCTCTTCACTCTCTGCCATAAGGGTGGTATCATCTGCATATCTGAGGTTATTGATATTTCTCCCAGCAATCTTGATTCCAGCTTGTGTCTCCTCCAGCCCAGCGTTTCTCATGATGTAGTCTGCATAGAAGTTAAATAAGCAGGGTGACAATATACAGCCTTGACATACTCCTTTTCCTATTTGGAACCAGTCTGTTGTTTCATGTCCAGTTTTAACTGTTGCTTCCTGACCTGCATACAGATTTCTCAGGAGGCAGGTCAAGTGGTCTGGTATTCCCATCTCTTGAAGAATTTTCCACAGTTTGTTGTGATCCACACAGTCAAAGGCTTTAGCATAGTCAATAAAGCAGAAGTAGATGTTTTTCTGGAAATCTCTAGCTTTTTCAATGTTGGCATGTGATCTCTGGTTCCTCTGCCTTTTCTAAATCTAGTTCAAACATCTGAAAGATCATGGTTCATGTACTGTTGAAGCCTGGCTTGGAGAATTTTGAGGATTACTTTACTAGCGTGTGAGATGAGTACAACTGTGCGGTAGTTTGAGCATTCTTTGACATTGCCTTTCTTAGGGATTGGAATGAAAATTGACCTGTTCCAGTCCTGTGGCCACTGGAAGTTTTCCAAATTTTCTTGCATATTGATTGCACTTTATCAGAGCATCATCATTTAGGATTTGAAATAGCTCAACTGGAATTCCATCACCTCCACTAGCTTTGTTCATAGGGATGCTTCCTAAGGCCCACTTGACTTTGCATTCCAGGACGTCTTGCTGTAGGCGACTGATATACCATTGTGATTATCTGGGTCATGAAGATCTGTTTTTGTATGGTTTTTCTGTGTATTCTTGCCACCTCTTCTTAATATCTTTTGCTTCTGTTAGGTTGATACCATTTCTGTCCTTTATTGTGCCCATCTTTACATGGAATATTCCGTTGGTATCTCTAATTTTCTTAAAGAGATCTCGAGTCTTTCCCATTCTGTTGTTTTCCTCTATTTCTTTGGACTGATCACTGAGGAAGGCTTTCTTATCTCTTCTTGCTATTCTTGGAAGTCTGCATTCAAATGGGTATATCTTTCCTTTTCTCCTTTGCCTTTCGCTTCTCTTCTTTCCTCAGCTATTTGTAATGCCTCCTCAGACATCCATTTTGACTTTTTGCATTTCTTTTTTCTTGGAGATGGTCTTAATCCCTGTCTCCTGTACAATGTCATGAACCTCCGTCCATAGTTCTTCAGGCACTCTGTCTATCAGATCTAATTCCTTGAATCTGTTTTTCACTTCCACTGTATAACTGTTAGCAATTTGATTAAGGTAATATCTGAATCCTCTAGTAGTTCTCCCTACTTTCTTCAATTTAATTCTGAATTTGGCAATAAGGCATTCATGATCTGAGCCACAGTCAGCCTCTGGTCTTGTTTTTGCTGGCTATATAGAGCTTCTCCATCTTTGGATGCAAAGGATATTATCTGTTTTTGGTGTTGACCATCTCTTGATGTCCATGTGGAGAGAATTCTCTTGTGTTGTTGAAAGAGGCTGTTTGCTATGACCAATGTGTTCTCTTGGCAAAACTCTGTTAGCCTTTGCCCTTCTTCATTCTGTACTTCAAGGCCAAATTTGCTTGTTACTCCAGGTATTTCTTGACCTCCTACTTTTGCATTCCAGTCCCCTACAATGAAAAGGACATCTTTTTTGGGTGTTAGTTCTAAAAGGTTTTGTAGGTCTTCATAGAATCGTTCAACTTCAGCTTCTTCAGCATTACTGGTCAGGGCATAGACTTAGATTATTGTGATATTGAATGGTTTGCCTTGGAAACGAACAGAGATCATTCTGTCGTTTTTGACATTGCATCCAAGTACTGCATTTCGGACTCCTTTGTTGACTATGGGGACTACTCCATTTCTTCTAAGGGATTCTTGCCCACAGTAGTAGATATAATGGTCATCTGAGTTAAATCCACCCATTCCAATAGTTTTAGTTTGCTGATTCCTAAAATGTCAATGTTCACTCTTGTGATCACTTGTTTGACCACTTCCAATTTGCCTTGATTCATGGACCTAACATTCCAGGTTCCTATGCAATATTGATCTTTACAGCATCAGATCTTGCTTCCATCACCAGTCACATCTACAACTGGGTGTTGTTTTTGCTTTGGTGCTATGTCTTCATTCTTTCAGGAGTTATTTCTCCAATGATCTCCAGTAGCATATTGGGTACCTACCGACCTGGGAGTTCATCTTTCAGTGTCCTATCTTTTTGCCTTTTCATACTGCTCATGGGGTTCTCAAGGCAAGAATACTGAAGTAGTTTGCCATTCCCTTCTCCAGTACACCATATTTTGTCAAACTCTCCACCTTGACCCATTTGTCTTGGGTGGCCCTACATGGCATGGCTCATAGTTTCATTGAGTCAGCCAAGGCTGTGGTCCATGTGATCAGATTGGTTAGTTTTCTGTGACTGTGGCTTTCAGTCTGTCTGCTCTCTGATGGAGAAGGATAAAAGGCTTATGGAAGCTCCTAATGGGAGAGACTGACTGGGTCTTCTGATGGGCTCAGCCACACTCAGTCAGTTCAGTTGCTCAGTCGTGTCTGACTCTTTGCGACCCCACGAATTACAGCATGCCAGGCCTCGCAGTCCATCACCAACTCCTGGAGTTCACTCAAACTCATGTGCATCGAGTCGGTGATGCCATCCAGTCACCTCATCCTCTGTCATCCCCTTCTCTTCCTGCCCCCAATCCCTCCCAGCATCAGGGTCTTTTCTAATGAGTCAACTTTTTGCATGAGGTGGCCAAAGTATTGGAGTTTCAGCCTCAGCATGAGTGAAGAGTGAAGTCGCTCAGTCATGTCTGACTCTTTGTGACCCCGTGGACTGTAGCCCACCAGACTCCTCCGTCCATGGGATTCTCCAGGCAAGAATATTGGAGCGGGTTGCCATTTCCTTCTTCAGGGGATCTTCCCAACCCAGGGATTGAACCCAGGTCTCCTGCCTTGCAGGCAGATGCTTTAACCTCTGAGCCACCAATACTTTGGCTTCAGCCTCAGCATAAGTCCTTCCAATGAATACCCAGGACTGGTCTCCTTTAGGATGGACCAGTTGGATCTCCTTGCAGTCCAAGGGACTTGCAAGAGTCTTCTCCAGCACCACAGTTCAAAAGCATCAATTCTTCGGTGCTCAGCCTTCTTCACAGTCCAACTCTCACATCCATACATGACCACTGGAAAAACCATAGCCTTGACTAGACGGACCTTTATTGACAAAGTAATATCTCTGCCTTTTAATATGCTATCTAGGTTGGTCATAACTTTCCTTCCAAAGAGTAAGCATCTTTTAATTTCATGGCTGCAGTCACCATCTGCAGTGATTTTGGAGCCCCCCAAAATAAAGTCTGTCACTGTTTCCACTGTTTCCCCATCTATTTCCCATGAAGTGATGGGACCGGATGCCATGATCTTAGTTTTCTGTGAACATTAAGCCAATTTTTTCACTCTCCTCTTTCACTTTCATCAAGAGGTTTTTCAGTTCTTCACTTTCTGCCATAAGGGTGGTGTCATCTGCATATCTGAGGTTATTGATATTTCTCCCAGCAATCTTGATTCCAGCTTGTGCTTCATCCAGCCCAGCGTTTCTCAGGATGTACTCTGCATAGAAGTTAAATATCAGGGTCCGCTGGCTGCAACAGACCACGCAGAAGTGCAGCCGAGAGGTCTTGACCTATGCCCAAGGTCAGGGGTTGCGGCTGAGAGGAGCTACTCCACGTCCAAGGAGCAGTGGCTGTGTGGGCACAGGAGGGTGGAGAGGAGCTACTCCATGCTCAAGGTCAGGAGGGGCGACTTCAACCAAGGTAAGAAGCAGTGGCTGCGCTTTGCTGGAGCAACCGTGAAGAGATACCCCACGTCCAAGGTAAGAGAAACCCAAGTGAGACGGAGGGTGTTGCACGAGGGCATCAGAGGGCAGACACACTGAAACCATACTCACAGGAAACTAGCTAATCTGATCACACGGACCACAGCCTTGTCTAACTCAATGAAACTAAGCCATGCCATGTGGGGCCATCGAAGATGGACGGGTCATGGTGGAGAGGTCTGACAGAGCGTGGTCCACTGGAGAAGGGAATTGCAAACCACTTCAGTATTCTTGCCTTGAGAACCCCATGAACAGTATGAAAAGGCAAAATGATAGGATACTGAAAGAGGAACTCCCCAGGTCGGCAGGTGCCCAGTATGCTACAGGAGATCAGTGGAGAAATAACTCCAGAAAGAATGAAGGGATGGAGCCAAAGCAAAAACAACACCCAGCTGTGGATGTGACTGGTGATAGAAGCAAGGTCCGATGCTGTAAAGAGCAATATTGCATAGGAACCTGGAATGTTAGGTCCATGAATCAAGGCAAATTGGAAGTGGTCAAACAAGTGATGGCAAGAGTGAACATTGACATTCTAGGAATCGGTGAACTAAAATGGACTAGAATGGGTGAATTTAACTCAGATGACCATTATATCTACTACTGTGGATAGGAATCCCTTAGAAGAAATGGAGTAGCCATCATGGTCAACAAAAGAGTCTGAAATGCAGTACTTGGATGCAGTCTCAAAAATGACAGAATGATCTCTACGTTTCCAAGGCAAACCACTCAATATCATGGTGATCCAAGCCTATGCCCCAACCAGTAATGCTGAAGAAGCTGAACGATTCTATGAAGACCTACAAGACCTTTTAGAACTAACACCCAAAGAAGATGTCCTTTTCATTATAGGGGGCTGGAATGCAAAAATAGGAAGTGAAGAAATACCTGGAGTAACAGGCAAATTTGGCCTTGGAATACGGAATGAAGCAGGGCAAAGTCTAATAGAATTTTGCTAAGAGAACACACTGGTCACACAGCAAACAGCCTCTTCCAACAACACAAAAGAAGACTCTACACATGGACATCACCAGATGGGCCATGCTCAGTAAATCTTAAATCTAATATTCTTTTGATGGGTGGGGCTGTGTTCCCTCCCTGTTATTTACCTGGGGCCAAACTATGGTGGAGATAATGAAGATAATGGCGACCTCCTTCAAAAGGTACCATGCACTCGCTCAGTGCCCCCGACCCTGCAGCAGGCCACCAGTGACCCATGCCTCTGACAGAGACTCCTGGACACTCACAGGCAAGTCTGGGTCAGTCTCCTGTGGGGTCACTGCTCCTTTCTCCTAGGTCCTGGTGCACAAAAAGTTCTGTTGTGCCCTCCAAGAGTCTAATTCTCCAGTCCTGTGTAAGTTCTGGCAGCTCTATGCTGGGGTCAATGGTGACCTCTTCCAAGAGGGTTTATGCCATACTCGAGTCTGCTGCAGCCAGAGCCCCTGTCCCTGTGGCAGTCCACTGCTGACCTGCACCTCTACAAGATACACTCACACAGTCTGTCTCAGTCTCTGTGGGGTCTCTGGGTCCTGGTGTGCACAGGTTTGTTTGAGCCCTCTGATGTCTCTGGCAGGTATGGGGTTTGAATCTAAATGTGATTTCGCCCCACCTACCGTGTTGCTGGGACTTCTCCTTTGCCCTTGGACGTGGGGGTATCTCCTCAAAGTCCCTCTAGCACCATGCAGCCACCACTCCAGTGCCCATCATCTTGCTGGGGCTTCTCTGCCCTGTCAGTTACCACCATTGTGGTCCTAATAAGTCCATTAACTCTTAAGGTCTCATCTGAAAAACAAAATTGTTGTATGGGATTGCTTCGAGGATTAAATAAGATAATGTAGGCATAACACCTATACAGTAGACCCTCAACTAACGATAGCTCTCTCCTTTCATTCTGTTTATATTTCCAACTTCTAGGTTAAAAAGGAGTCTTGGTCTTTAAGGTTACGTGACAACTTTCTCTCTTTTCTTCAAAAGCATTTGGCAGATAGGAGGTGCTGAATAAATGTGAACTCCCTGTCAGATCTTTACGTGCCTCACCAGGACGCAGGCCTCCACTGAAGCATAACCCCTTTCACATATTCCCTGACTTCACCCACACAGCAGCTGTGAAGCAGACCAGTTCTCACACCCTCATTGCTTACTCCAGAAGCAGTGAGTCAGGCTGAAATAAACAGAGGAATGCATAAGGGTCTGCAAATGGGGCTTAAACAACACCCATTTCTGGGATAGATGAACATCAAAGCATTAATACAGATATACACATTAGAAAGAACAAAATTTTAGAATTTGTGCCCCCCCCCCTTTTTTTTTCATTAAAACTCTTGTTCTGACCACAAGTAGAGTCATATTTTTGTGTGTAAAGACAGGGTTCAAGGTTTACAAAATGATGTTCTTTTAATTTTTCAAGGACAAACTTGAATGCATTTGTATATTATACTTTTTAGCAATAACAGCCAAGATTAGCAGAAAAGAATATAAATTTGCCTCTTTTATTCAGAACATTTATATGCTGTGTAACTTTATAAAGTTAAGTATTGTCAGCCTCACATACTTTGTTTTATTTGGGTTATTCATCAAAGGATATGTGAATAAGAGTCTATTTTAAGACACACTGTCTGAAATAACATTTTTTAAAGGGATAATAGTTTTGAATCCAGTGTATTTTTCATTCATTATAAATCCACTTCTCTATGACTCCCCACCCATTATATGAGTAATAGTCATTATTTCAGGGAGTTGTTGGAGACTTCCTAGAACAAGTAAGTCATTATTCAACTTTGAGCTTCAAAATCAATTTATTCCTGAGTTCACAGTCAGATGATAGTCTTGAGAACCAAGCTTTTCTGGGAGGAATATGTTTTCTAAATTGCAAAATCTTTTTACATTGCAAAAGCAAAACAAGGGTGTCAGAGGTTTTTTTTTTTTTTTCCTTGTTCTTAATATACAAAGAAGAAAGGATATCAGGGAAGTCTTGGAGATAAAGGATGAAGAAGCCTTTCTAGTGTACAGAGGACTCTGAGAGCTCTGGAGGAGATGAAATTAGGGTAACTCTCCCTGAGTCCCTGAGATGGAGCCAGATGCTCCTGGACCAAAGATGGAGGGAGAGGGAATGAGATAGCTGGAAGTGAAAAGTCATGAGAACATACTGCTTTCCCATTTCAGGCTATAGACAAAAAAAAAAAAAAAGCCTCAGAGTAGTCCTGTAGCCCTTGGATTGGCCACAGTAGAGCAGACACTGTGTATGACATGTTCAGGCACTCGCTCCTCTGTTGCCTTGTGGATGGGGTAGGGGTTGGAGGGAGAATAGGGAATCTGGCAGGTAGCTAATAACTAAGAAACAATTTGCCTTCCAGAGGTTTTGGGAGAAAATAAGTGGGGTGGAAAGTGGCTGGAGGGCAGATGGAAAATGCACTCACTCTCAAGAGTTTAGCCATTCAAACACACACCTCGTCTGAAGTCAGTGAGGCCTACCTGAGGTCTAGACATGTATCTTCCCATCATCACAGTGTTACCTGAACTCCTTGTGTCAAGAAACCTCACAGGAAGAAAAGGAAAGGTGTCCTGAAAGACTGAGCCCCCGCCCCCCAATAAAACGTATTTTAAAATGAAAAAGAATGAGTCATCTTGAATGGGCTGTTTTGCGGTGAAGGTGGTTTACTGTTTGCTACTGAATAGAGGCTGAGTGCTGAAGAATTGATGCTTTTGAACTGTGGTGCTAGAGAAGACTCTTGAGAGTCCCGTGGACTGCAAGGGGATCCAACCAGTCCATTCTAAAGGAAATCAACCCTGAATATTCATTAGGACTGATGCTGAAGCTGAAGCTCTAATACTTTGGCCACCTCATATGAAGAGCTGACTCACTGGAAAAGACCCTGATGCTGAGAAAGGTTGAGGGCAGGAGGAGAAGGGAGACAACAGAGGACAAGATGATTGTATAGCATCACTAACTTAATGGACATGAATCTGAGCAAACTCTGAGAGATAGTGAAGGATAGGGAAGCCTGGCATGCTGCAGTCCATGGGGTTGCAAAGAGTTGGACATGACTTAAAGCTAAACAACAACAGCTGAATGGGAATGGGGGCTATTGAGCAAGGTGAGATAGTCATATAATTAATTAACATGCCTGCATATCTGAGTTGCATCTTTTGCTACTCTTTGGAGAACCAATCAAGAAGTTCTGGTTTTCCCAAAGTTCAGGGCTTGCATTGAATGAATAAGAAATCAGAAACCATTTTACAAGATTATATACTGTGTCAGAATTTCAAAAAGTCTTAAATTAACTGTATAAAATACTATTGAATACTGTTCTATGCATTCATTGTTTTCCTTGATCAATATTTATTCTTTAGTGACAATCAAACATCTCCAGATGGAAAACCAATAGATCCTCTACAATATCCTGAAATATTCTGCACTATCCTGAAAGCCAAAGAGGACATAACTCAGAGAGGCATTCAAATTGGTACTTCTAAATATTAAGGCCACCAGAAGGGTCTGGAGGCTTCCTGATGTACCAGGCTAACCTGTTCATGGCTGGAACTGAAGCAGGGACTATGGAAGTCTGGGGTTGACACCGGAGCAGGGTGTTACTCAGAGTTCAGGGCAGCACTTCTTTACAAATCATTTAAGAATGTCAGTGTTTCAACAACCAGCAAGACCGTGTATACTGTATCTAATCTATACTGCAACAGAAGAGAGGAGTGGTCAAAGCAGCAGTAACAACATTCCTCATCCCCTTAGCAGATAAAACAAAGCGTAGACAATTTGCAGGGCTGAAGCTCCTCGTTTCTGGGCCCCAGCATCCTGTTTTCTTACTCCTGCCTCTGAGAGAAGAGGACCTGGAGAGGTTCCTGGCTTGGCAGGATTATCACGGGCTGACCTTGGAGTTACTCTCTGAAGGATGTGTTGATCTTTGCCTGCAAGTGCTCTGTAAGTAATAGCAGCCAATGCTGATGAGAATGAATGATGCATTCATGGTAAATGTGTCTACAGGTATGCGTGTTGTGACTCTTGAGTTTTGGGCTTCACTTAGCAGAAGGGTCAAACCAATTCATCTTTTTTTTTTTTGTCCAAAAGAGACCAAAGGCATGAATTTGAAGAGGCCTCATATATTATCAGTCTAACATCCAGATTCCAAAATTAGCAAGCTAGGTGGGGGTTAATTTATATTCTAGAGTATGAGAGCTCCATCAAGAGAGTCCTTAAAAGGCAAACTGGCAAAACCGAAACATTTATCTGTTTCACACCCAACACTATTAATCTAAAATGAAGGTTTGTTTTAAATTCAAGACTTGACCAAATGCACTGAGCATTCTTAAAAGTAACCCAATAAAGCCAGTAACTTAAATTGAGTTCCCCCCGAAATAGACCTTGGAGATAATGACCTGAGTACAATGGTTGATTAGGGAGCTGATTCCTGCAGCACCACTGGGGATGGTAAAGGAAGATGGAATGAAAGGAAATTAATACAAAGTAAGATACTATGCAGGTAAGCAGTGTGGGTGACTGGGAATCTCTGAGTGGTGAGATCATTCCTCAGTAAGGTCACCTGAAGGATGAGGAAACTGGTATCTTCAGTTGCCTTCTTCATTGGCTGAGTCTGTCTTGGGGTTATCAACTCCCCAACATCTGACCTGCCCCAAGAAGGGGTTAGGCATGCCATGGAAATTTCTCTAAAGGAAAGTAAAAAATACATGCATGTCTCTACAAATGACCCAATTTTGTTTCTTTTAATGGCTGAGTAATATCCATTGTGTATATACACTATATCTTCCTTATCCATTCATTTGTCGACGGACATTCAGGTTGCTTCCATGTCCTGGCTATTTTAAAGTGCTGCAATGAAGACTGGGGCGCATCTGTCTTTTTCAATTCTGTTTTTTTCAGGGTATCCCAGTAGTGGAATTGCTGATATAACACTGCTGCTGCTGCTGCTAAGTCACTTCAGTTGTGTCAGACTCTGTTAGACTCCATAGATGGCAGCCCACCAGGATCCCCCGTCCCTGGGATTCTCTTGGCAAGAATACTGGAGTGGGATATACACACTACCATGTGTAAAACAGACAGCTAATGAGAACTTGCTGTATAGCACAGGGAGCTCAGCTCAGTGTTCTGTGGTGACCGAGACAGGAGGATGAGGGAAGGTGGGAAGGAGGTCCAAGAAGGAGGAAATATATGTATACATAATAGCTAATTCTTCAAGAGATGGGAATACCAGGCCACCTGACCGGCCTCTTGAGAAACCTGTATGCAGGTCAGGAAGCAACAGTTAGAACTGGACATGGAACAACAGACTGGTTCCAAATAGGAAAAGGAGTACATCAAGGCTGTATATTGTCACCCTGCTTATTTAACTTCTATGCAGA
>SJYQ01001941.1:448908-461498 GCA_006410935.1 Redunca redunca
AAAAAAAAAAAGTTAAAAAATAAAGATCTAAGATTCAATTTCAATAAATTAGAAAAAACCCAGTATATTAAACCCAAAAAAGGAGAAGTGAAGAAATAACCAAAAACAGCTGAAATCAACTACAGAGAAAAATCAAAAGAAAATCAACAAAACCAGACACTGGTCCTTTAAAACCGATAAGCCTATAATAAGATTGATCAAGAAAAAGAGGGGAAATTTTATTCAAGATCATTAAAAGTATTTATGAAATGAACAAATGCCTAAAAAAAATTAGCCAAGTTGATTAATTACAAACAGAACATCTGAAAAATCCTAAATTAATAAAGATATTGAATGCATTATTGAAAATCTTCCCCCAAAGAAATATGACTTCCCTGGTGGCTCAGACGGTTAAGCGTCTGTCTACAATGTGGGAGACCAGGGTTTGATCCCTGGGTCAGGAAGATTCCCTGGAGATGGAAATGGCAATCCACTCTAGTACTTTTGCCTGGAAAATCCCATGGACAGAGGAGCCTGGACAGTCCATGGACAGACAGTCCATGGGGTCGCAAAGAGTTGGACATGACTGAGCGACTTCACTTTCACTTCACTTTCAAAGAAATATAAGGCCAACAAAAGATATGTACTAAAATACTCATAGCAGCACTAGTCATAATAACTACTTCAACCTGGAAATGTTCATAAAACCAACATGTCCATCAATAAGGAAACAGATATATTAAGTATAGTATTGTATTGAATGGTATGCCACACAGTGAGGATGAGTGACTTACATTTACACATAATAAAACTAATAAACTAATAAAACTAATAAACATAGTATGAATAAAAGAAGTCAGGCACAAGAGTACATATTGTATAAATCTATAAAAGTTGTAAAGAAGAAAAACTAAGTTATAATGTTAGAAGTCATGTTAGAAGTGATGATTTCTCTTGATGTAAGGGAGAAAAGGTAAGGTAGTGGTTCAAAGGGGCAGACAAACACTTCTGGGTTTTATGTGCTGTTCTGATTTTAAATCTGTCTCCATGAGTATATTCCCTTTGTAAAAATGCATTAAGTGGTACACATGATTTTTGTACATTTTATTACTTTAATACTTCAATAAATAATCTTCATACAAATATAAAGGGAGAATTAAATAACTATGGCATGTATTAAGAAGAGAAATAGTGCCCTTGAAGGATTCTCAGGTTCTCTGATTTTAAAGAGAGTTAAAATTCTAACCAATATTACAGTAAGTCAAGATTGCATGTTATATCCTCTAAAACCAAAACAGCAAATTAGTAACACTGAGTTCAGAAACTACTAAACAGACTTACGTGGTCATACCTACACTCAGAGAATGAGATTTGAATGAGGAGGAAGGCTGCAAGGGACTGATGTCCCTGTTACCCTGATCACATCCCTGAGATAAACCATAGCATCCATCACCCTCAGCGCCACAAGCCCAGGGTCCCCAGGCAAGTTCTATCCCCCCAAGTCAGTGCAACTTGGAGCATTTCTCCCTTATTATTTCCTCTCTCACAACAATCTTTATCTCTAACTTATGCAGTGCTGATATATGAAGACACGTCAAGATCCTTGGGAGTAAGACAATAATGTGAAAAAAGGGCTGTCTTCTCCACCATGAACAGAACACTGCAGACTTTATCACTAAATACTGACTGCATATTTTTTGTTCAGTGAACCCATCCTCCTAAAACCTTGGGCCTCTTGCTTTCTTTCCAGGGAAGGGTTTTGTTGTTATTTTTGCTTTTTTTCTAGGGATGTCCTCCCTGAATCTTCCTGACAACACATAATCAGAAGCTATTAAAGATTAATAAATTTGGCTATTGTGAGAGTCAATATATTATACATAAATCTGTCCACCTATCTACTTTGTACCTTGTGCCTTATGTGAAATAGACCCAAGCAAGAAACAATTTTTAAAAAATAATGATCCATTAAGTAAATATTTGATTTAGGAATCTGGGGGGAAAAGGATGCAGAAAAAAATAAACATCTTCAAAGAGCTAACAGTAAGATGAGAGATGGTGATATAAATGGATAAATTATTAATCAATGTGATGAGTGCTCTGATATGGATTCACAGAGAGGAACATTCCCCTGTTTAGGATGAAAGGTAGAGCAAAGCAATGAAATACTAGCATTTCAGTTAAAATGATAGAATTACCAAATTTATATGGGACACAGAACAGCATTATGAACTTTAAGTAAAATTCCAGGGGGAATAATGTGTTTGTAAAAATGGGGCACTTCTACTATTACATTTACAAAAAAGGGGAAGTTTCTACAAATTTAATTACATATACATTTCTACCATAGTGTCAGGGATTGAGCCACATATGTACCATAATTCTCATACATAGGTTGATCTTCAAAATAACCTTGAAATTTAGGAATTATTACAGCAGTGTCAAAGATAAGGAAGCTGAGGTTCAGTGAATTCAAACTTTTGCTCAAGGTCAAACAGCTAGCAATTGGTAGAGTGAGGACTCAGCCCTAAACTTGCGTCCAATATTGATATAGTCACCTTCTTATACTACATCATGCAGCAGCCTAGAGTTCCTCAACACAGACATAGACATAATTCACAACAGAAATTAATATGTCAGTGACATACTAGTGAAAGAACAGCTGAAAGATGAAAGGGGGAGGGGAAAGCAACAATCCTGTGTGCTTCATGTAACTGCTTACCCATGCAGAAAGCTGGTCCCATTAAGGAGTTAGAATATATGGCATAGGTAAAATAAATTAAAAGGAGCTGAATGAATCAAGTGCAGTTAGATTTGGAGGAAAGTGCATCTATTATTCTGCACACCTTGGCATGTATGATTGATGGCAATTTGAGGCTTTATAGAGTAAAAAGTGCTGACAAACAAGTGAATCACTTTATTAATGTGCTATAAAAGGATAAATGAGGCTTGGAAACTTTCTTTGCCCTAGGCTCAGCACATTGGGAAGGCTGGGAAAGGTAAACACCTCCTTGGGATTATCTATTGCACCTCCAGCTCAGTTTTTCAACTTGAATCTTCCCTTTAGAGTTCCTAGAGGCATTAGTTCTCCATGCTCAAAATTTCAAAATACGTGGTCTTACTTTTGACACATCTAACAATACTTGGCTATGTTATCATATTCATTTTCTAGCTTACAAACCTTCCACTCATCTCTTATCTGAAGTCAGCTTTCCTGAATGGTAGACTTATCAGGTGCCTTCCTCAGGACTTCCAGAGAAAATACATGGAATCTGTATATCCTAGGAGGAGCAAATCAGTGTCACCTTGGGAGTCATGGGCCCTCGGAAAATCCAGCAGCCCATCCATTCTCCAACATCACACTCCCATGAAGCTTTTTTGCAACCAGAAACTCAGTTCTATATTCTTAGGGGTTTTACTTTTCCAGAGTTTCTTCTCTAAATGAAAACCTCAAAGACTGTTGTTAAATAAAAGGTATCTGGGAAAAGCTAGGAAAAAGGTGATAGAATCTCTAGAAGGAATTCAAAGGCAGCATATACATAGTCCTTGACCAAGGATAAATGCCCTCTTAGGCTTTCAAATTCCTTGTCAGTAAGCTTTTCCAACTTTCTCAGATGCCAGGTCAGCCTTTCATTTTCTTGAGAATAGACCTGTTTCCTCAAGACCAGGAGAAATAGTACCCACTGAGAGGGACTGTTCCAGAGAGAGGCTGGTATGCACTGAAGTCACACATGTGAAAATAAAGTGTGAAAATCCCACGTGCTGTGCTGTTCAGGACCTCAGGGCATCTAGGTGAAAATACAAAGAAGGTGCCCTCTCTGGGAGCAGGACCCATGGTTCAGCAAATATACAACTGGATTTCAGTTCCTACTCCCACCCTTCTTAAAAGTAATTGTGCAGTCCACCCAGAAACCCCACAGCCATTCACAAGGTTCTTTGACTAGGCTTTGTCTAGCTGTACTGATTAAAAAAAAAAAAAAAAAAAAAAAAAAANAAAAAAAAAAAAAAAGGACTAGCCCTTATAGTCAACAAAAGAGTCCGAAATACAGTACTTGGGTGCAATCTCAAAAACAACAGAATGACCTTGGTTAATTTCCAAGGCAAATCATTCAGTATCACAGTAATCCAAGTCTATGCCCCAACCACTAATGCTTAAGAAGCTGAGTTGAACTGTGCTATGAACAGCTACAAGACCATCTAAGAATTAACACACAAAAAAGATGTCATTTTCTTCATAGGGGACTGGAATGCAAAAGTAGGAAGTCTAGAGATACTTGGAATAACAGGCAAGTTTGGCCTTGGAGTACAGAATGAAGCAGGGCAAAAGCTAACAGAGCTTTGCCAAGAGAACACACTGGTCATAGAAAACACCCTCTTTGAACAACACAACAGATAACTCTACACACGAACATCACCAGATAGTCAACACCGAAATCAGACTGATTGTACTCTTTGCAGCTGGAGATGGAGCGCTATACAGCCAGCAAAAAAAGAGACTGGGAGCTGACCATAGCTCAGATCATGAACTCAGATCATGAATTGTTGAATTCAGACTGAAATTGAAGAAAGTAGGGAAAACCACCAGGCCATTCAGGTATGAGCTAAATCAAACCCCTTACAAATATACAGTGGAAATGACAAATAGATTCAAGGGATTAGATCTGATAGAGTGCCTGAAGAACTATGGACGGAGGTTCGTAACATTGTACAGGTGGTGGTGATCAAAACTAACCCCAAGAAAAAGAAATGCAAAAAGGCAAAATGGTTGTCTAAGGAGGCCTTACAAATAGCTGAGGAAAGAAGAGAAGTGAAAGGCAAAGCAGAAAAGGAAAGATATATGCATCTGAATGCAGAGTTCCAAAGAACAGCAAGGAGAGATAAGAAAGCCTTCCTCAGTGATCAGTGCAAAGAAATGGAGGAAAACAATAGAATGGGAAAGACTAGAGATTTCTTCAAGAAAATCAGAGATACCAAGGGAACATTTCATGCAAAGATGGGTACAATAAAGGACAGAAATGGTATGGACCTAACAGAAGCAGCAGATATTAAGAACAGAGGACAAGAATGCACAGAAGAACTATAAAAAAAAGATCTTCATGACCCAGATAATCACAATGGTGTGATCACCCACCTAGAGCCAGACATCCTGGAATGTGAAGTCAAGTGGGCCTTAGGAAGCATCACTACGAATAAAACTAGTGGAGGTGATGGAATTCCAGTGGAGCTATTGAGTGAAAGTGCTGCACTTGATATGCCAGCAAATTTGGAAAACTCAGCAGTGGCCACAGGACTGAAAAAGGCCAGTTTTCATTCCAATCCCAAAGAAAGGCAATGCCAAAGAATGCTCAAACTACCGCACAATTGCACTCATCTCCCATGCTGGCAAAGTAATGCTCAAAATTCTCCAAGTTAGGCTTCAACAGTACATGAACTGAGAACTTCCAGATGTTCAAGCTGGATTTAGAAAAGGCAGAGGAACCAGAGATCAAATTGCCAACATCCATTGGATCATAGAAAAAGCAAGAGAGTTCCAGAAAACCATCTACTTCTGCTTCATTGACTATGCTAAAGCCTCTGACTCTGGATCACAACAAACTGTAGAAAATTCTTAAAGAATTGGGAACACCAGACCACTTTACCTATGTCCTGAGACACCTGTATGTAGAGCTCTTGCTCTGGACATGGAACAATGGACTGGTTCCAAATTGGGAAAGGAGTATGTCAAGGCTGTATACTGTCACTCTGCTTATTTGACTTCTATGTAGAGTACATCAAGTGAATTGCCAGTCTGGATGAATCACAAGCTGGAATCAAGATTACTGGGAGAAACAGCAATAATCTCAGATATGCAGATCACACCACCCTTATGTTAGAAAGCAAAGAGGAACTAAGTAGCCTCTTGATAAAAGTGAAAGAGGAGAGTGAAAAAGCTGGCTTAAAACTCAACATTCAAAAAATGAAGATCATGGCATCCAGTCAAATCACTTCATGGTAAATAGATGGGAAAACAATGGAAACAGTGACAGAACTTATTTCCTGTGCTCCAAAACCACTGTGGATGGTGACTTCAGTCATTAATTAATAGACGCTTGTTTCTTGGAAGAAAAGCTATGACCAACCTAGAAAGCATATTAAAGAGCAGAGACATTACTTTGCCAACAAAGGTCCATATAGTCAAAGCTATGGTTTTTCTAGTAGCCACATATGGATGTAACAGTTGGATCATAAAGAAGGCTGAGCACCGAAGGATTGATGCTTTTGAACTGTGGTGTTGGAGAAGACTCTTGAGAGTCCCTTGGAGTGCAAGATCAAACCAGTCAATCCTAAAGGAAATCGATCCTGAATATTCATTGGAAGGACTGATGCTGAAGCTGAAGCTCTAATACTTGGGCCCCCTGATGCGAAGAGCTGAATCATTAGAAAAGACTCTGATAATGGGAAAGATTGAAGGCAGGAGAAGGGGACAACAGAGGATGACATGGTTGGATGGCATCACCGAATCAATGGATATGAGTTTGAGCAAGCTCTGGGAGATGGTGAGGAACAGGAAAGCCTGGCATGCTGCAAAGAGGTCACAAAGAGGTCGCAACGGGTCACAAAGAGGTCGCAAAGAATTGCAAAGAGTTGGACACGACTGAGTGACTAAACAACAACTGACTAAAATTCTAATGTTTCAGGTGAAATTCTAAATGTAAATTTCTGAAAAGTTAAGACCTTTTTGATGTTTCCTTACAATTTATCTTTAAATTTCTGAGGAACCAGTTACTTTCTTGTTCTCTAAGAATTTTTGGTTTCATCTGCCTCTTACTGCACATTTTGTACCTTTCACACCAATACACACACATAGACAAACACACATCCGTACACAGCTAGACATATCTATACCCATTCACCCAGCCACTGATACTCATATGCCCAGACAAACACAAGTATGTGCATGTACCCACGTAAGTATCCACACACTAAGCTGGTGACACACTAGTGCACACATATAGAATTCCATGCAAAAATATACCACACACACCGACAACCATACACATTCACCCATACTCCTAGCCCCACACACACACACACACACACACTCACCCACATGCCCACAAAGATAATCACATACACTCACACAAAGCTGCATTCTTACACTAAGCCACATTCATATTCTTCTTCCAATCACTGATGCCTCCTCCTGCTCACAGACATTGCACAATTACACAAGAAAATCTTCATACATTTCCTTTTTCAGAAAGCTGATCTCTCAAAACCATCCTTGAGTTTGAGAAATGCACTTATGAAAGTCCTGAGTAATTTTGACTTTTATTGTCCTTAGGCTTAAGCTTTTATTTGTTCAACCAAAGAATTTGAATATCTTTCTTTAGAAACCTCTGAAAATAAGGAATAGTATTTGAAACTGTTCCAAAAATTAAACATTCACCAGTTTCACCTAAGCATTCCCAGCACTGATCAACCAGTTGGTTTACAAATTGTATCACTACCAAGAATAACTTAGACAAGGTTTGAATGACGCTAGTAAACAATATTTCTTTTTCCCTGCTAGATGCAAGTCAACAAAGAACCAAAATATTAGGTAGAGTTTATTGTAAAGGAAACTGGGTTGGGTGGGAGACATGGGTTTGGAAAACAAAGAGCTTCCTAAAACAACCTTGTCCCGAGATACCCCCAAGTAATTAGCAGCAGCGAACAATGACAGTCCTCTTCCACAAAGCCAAGGGCAGCCCATGTTTCTACAGGGGAATAAATCTCAAGGAAGAAAGTGGTAGGCCAAGCATGCCCTGTTTGTTGTTCCAAACTCATCCATGAGGGTAGTCCACTCTCTTCTTTTAAGGAGAAGCAAGGCGCACAGAGGAGAAGGATGTCCCTACCTTTGGCAACAGACAAGAGTTTCTCCCTACCACTCCTCAGCTTTTCTCTCATCTTTACCTTTCAGGCTTAAATGAGCTTATGCATAAGCAGGGGTGGGAACATACCCCTCCAGGGAAGGGACCAACAGTCTATTGAAATCATCTACTCTTACTTATTAAGACAGTTTGCCCTTTTTCTCATCCTTTTTGGATCATATTTGAACAGTAAAATTTTGATCCCAAAAGACAGTGAAATATGCTAGAACTACATATTAATTAAATCAACCCCAGAGCTACTTAGGAATTAATGTAGACAATTCACTCTCTATTCTATTTTTTAAGCAAAATTATTTCCAGCCTTGCCCAACATCAACTGTTTGGCAATAAAATCAAAATGTCTCACAGAAATATAAAGCTATAAACGCCTTTCTGAAGGAAATTAGAATCCAACGATTAAAGTTCTAAACAAGTAGAAACTCCAAATTCTTATGTTAGTGTCCAACAAACCATTATGAATTAATATCCAAATAAATAAAAGTTTTACCCAAATTCTTACTCTGTTCAACTTCTTCTCAGTCAGGAAAGTTCCTGATGACTGGGTAGAATCAGAAATTCTTCTAACAGTGAACACTTGGTGTTGTCTCCCTGGTGTGAATGTTCTTGCAGTGCCCTTGATCTTGAATTAGGTTACATCAACCTTCTAATATGTTTGACATTTTGAGGAATCCAATGAGTTAATAAAACACAAAAGATTCTCAGCAACTGAAAAACAGCCACTAACTTAAAGAAAAAGCCAGTCCCTAGTACTTGATAAATCATCCTGGGCACAATTACATTCTAGGTATCTGGTTACTCTTTTAAGCCAAGGGCTATAGCAGAAAATTCATGGCTTCTAAAAAAAGGAAGGTAGATGGAGATCTTAGTTTCAGCTTCATCAGGATACAACTAAGTATGGCTATGACCATACTTAAGTTCACAACCTGTGAACTTAAATTCAATTGAGAAAAATCATCCAGAAAAATAAATCTGGAAAAAAAATTCATTGGTGCATAACTGTCTTCTTATTTGGAACAAAGCATTTGAGAGACTTTGTCTTCCTGTATGATTTAGAAAATAGCAGTCAAGGCTGTCCCAGTCATCAAATCTTACTTATGATGCCTTTTTTATTTAACAGATTTACTAAAAAAGGAAAAGTAGTAAGAAGTAATGAAGACAAGTTTAGTCTTATGTCCTAAATGTTAGTGTAAAATTTGTTCAGTGGGGCTAGTTCTTACCCAGTTCTTAAAACTCAGACAGATCCCATAGGCACTCTTTGGTTCTAGAAAGCATTGCGGTTACTTTAAGTGGCAAGTTTTCAATTTGAAATCTGAAATATCCAGTCCAGTGGAATAAGTCTTCTAGTTTCATTCAAGACTAAATCTCTCCTCCTCCAGATGGAGTCTTTGGCAGAGAGGAAGCAGGAGATGGAAGGTTTAGGCCTTTCCTTTTTACCCCATCTTATGAGGTGAACCCTTCCTCTCTCAATTGTAATTATAGTTTCTCATACACCGAGTTCAAAACAGAGGAGAGGTGAGGGGAATGAGCAGGGTCTATCTCACCTGACTGGCACTATGGAAAGACAAGCTTTACCTGAAAGGAGTTAAAGCTGATGTTTTCTTTCTGAGGATTTTGCTTTGGGCACTTGGAGAACCTCTCCATTGCCAGTAGTCTTCTGTCTACAGTTCCATTGACCTGAGTAAACGTACTCTTTCCTTCCTCCTTGGCCCCAAGGAACCTGGAAGCCCAGTTTTATTTCCCCTGCTCAGACATGTTTGCCCCTGTCTAAGCAGACGTATGAATAGCTACCTACGATGTCCCTCCATCTCCCAGGTACGTGACCAACATCTTGTGTAAAAGACTCTAGTGTTTTCAGGCTCAATTTTGTATTCAGGAGTATATGGAATTTCCCCCTTGCTATTGTGAACACATTTTTCATTTAATTTAATTTAATCCACATCCCTATCCTTATGGCTTTCAAATTAGTACCCCAGAGCTTCTGTCTAAGCTGCATATGCTATCATCACCTTTCTGCTGGACATCACTGCCATAAAGCTGCCATCTTATACTGTCCTTCCCTACATTCCCTGGCTCAGAATCTCAGATAAAATATGTGTAAATCAAACTCTATCAACTCCAGAGATAGCTATGAGGGGGGCTATTGTGGCTACCATGAGGATATGCCATCTGCAGACCCCCAACAGACCAAGGGTCAGAGCTCTGTGCTCTCAGCTCCACGGCTGCAAGCGTGGAGTTGTAGTCCTTCTCACAGGCTGCCCCAAACCAACGACTGAGCACGACAAGGCTAGGAGGAGAGGTTTGTTCTCAGAAACACAGGATTCTTCTGCAGAAGATTAACTCCAGAAATCCCTGACGGTCTTGGGAGCTCTCCTCAGAAAGTGGAAAGTTGTGAATGACAGTCTGATGGCTTTCTCAGCCTTCCTTCCTATTTCCTCTCACAAACAAAATTTGCCTGTTTAATTGCATCCTGAGGTCTGCTTCTCAGGAGACCTAACAAGTTTCTCACTCATGCCCCTCTGCCCTTTCCCTTTCCTTCTGACTACCTGGAAGACTCAACTTGCAGCCAGTCCCCTAGTGGTTGTGCTTAGTCTGGTCAATGAGCTGTGGTAGGAAACGACATGTGTCACCTCTAGGCCAGAATATTTACTTGCTGGAGTAAGTAGCACTCTCTTTTCTTCTGCGGCAGCAACTGCCAGCTTTGTAGATAGTGGCTGATCTGTCTGAATGAGGAAAATGTGCAGCAAAACCCTCAGCCAGGCCGAAATGGCCACATGACAATGCAAAGCCATGAAACTCTGCTGTTTTAATTCAATGAGATTTAAAGGTTAACATTAACACAACATAACTTAGGTCACCCTGCCTGATAAGCTCCTGTTTCGTAATTTTCTTCCTCCTCCTGTGCTGTCTCTCTTGATAAAAGGCACTCTCAGGCCCTCAGGCCTGTCATTTTTATTACATTCCTTTCCCCGTGCCTCTCACCAATGACTAGATTCTATCGATTAATTCTCTGAAAGGGTTCCAACAGCTGTATGATTTTTTTTTTTTTTAATTTCCAAAGTAGCTCTCACTGTGATTTTCATCATCTGTTGCCAACTATAAAATTATATCCATATCTGATCTCTGACTCTCCATTCACTACTTTGTGTAGCTAGTCTTTCTTTCGGCACACTGACATGCTTTGCATAGATGGACAGGAGGTCATCCAGCTACTCAAACTCTCACTGTTTTGCTACTGAGGCAGGAAAGACAGGGCCAGGCCCAAGGACAGCCTCCTCAGATACAGGCATTAGGCAGAAGGCAAAGCCACCTCCTTGCCTTGTTCTTAATGAGGCCCTGATACAGGAAGGAATGGCATCTAACACAGAAACTCTGCAGCATCTGTGCAAGAGATTCTGACCATGAAAACCATGGGGCATACACAACCAACATGCGCAGGCTGCTGATGGCCCCGGATGACCTTCCATGTGTGCGCTCAGCTAGCAAGGGAAAACAGCTTTGAGCACATGTAAGTTGGTTTCAGGGGTCAAATGTGTAAGACTGGGAGCTGATGCAACCAAGCGCAATCCAGGATACACGCCAACCCTCCCCTCAGTGAATATCCCACCCCTGGTCAGAAAGACCCTACCCATTCAAAGGGCTAAAAATAAGATATAAAAAGGGGATCAACAACCCTTCAGGGTGCTCCTCACTCACCAGGGTGCTCCTCACTCACCAGGATGCCCACACTCTCCTCTGTGTGCCCTTTCAATTCTGCCCTGAGTAAATTGCTTCTTTGTTCTTTTTGCTCCTCAGTGCGCATGTGTGTCTGTTTCCTTTGTGCTCCTTACTCAGATTCTTTTTGGATACTTTGAACAACAGCCTGGACTTTTGAAAAAGCTTTTGAAGGACCTAAGCTCCTCCATTTTGTTAACAGAAAAACTCCATTTTGTAAGGTTCCAGGAAAAGAGCTTTTGGAAATCCAAGAGCCTTTGGAAATCCCCTGACCTCACCCCACCACCCACGAGCCAATTGGACCCCAGACCAAAATCTCCTGACTTGATGCTCAGGAACTTGTGGTCTACCTAGACAATGGGAACCAATCACAACCCTTGGCCAGCCCAGGAAATGGGAACCAATCAGAACCCTTGGCCAGCCCAGGAAATGGGGACCAATCAGAACCCTTGGCCAGCCCGGGAAATGGGGACCAACCAGAACCCTTGGCCAGCCCAGGAAATGGGAACCAATCAGAACCCAACACCTAACCTTTCCACAGAAGGTAACCAATTAGACGTCTCCCAACCCGGAAACTCCCATTTTTCAAATTTTTCGTGGGAGAATACCCTATATAAGCAATGTAACCCAGAGCTTGGGGCTCCTCCCTATAGCTGCTGCGTAGGTATCGGTGGGAGCCCCAGCTCAAGCTTGGTAATAAAAACTCTCTTGCTTTTGCATTGGATATCAGCTCCCTGGTGGTCACTGGGAGATTTCGTGACTTGGGCATAACACTTTTTCCATATCACTACTGCTAATTAAAAATTCAGATTCCTTAGTAAAACCTTCAGTACTATATCCCCAAACTAACTTCTCAATGTTGTCTGGCACTCAACTTTACAATCTCATATATTTCAGGCAGCTTCCTGAATGAATGATTCAACTTTCAGGAAAAAGTAAATATGATCACAATCTTAAAAATTTTTCAAGTTTTTTTTAATAAAAAAATTT
>SJYQ01001941.1:461519-475341 GCA_006410935.1 Redunca redunca
AAATTTAAGTTTTTTAAAAATAAAAAATTAATATTTTTTTTCACAATTAAAAATAAATTTCACAAGGGCTAAGAGCTATAAATTCTCCAAAATACTATGTATGGGACTGATAAGATTCAGTCATCCATGGGGAAAAAGTCTTCAGGTTCTTTCCTTTAAGACTCAGGCCAAATGAATGATAATTTCCCTTGTTAAATTACATTATAAAACAGTTATAGGAAATCTCCAAACTAGTGATCCAAGGCTCTTTCATCTCAAGACACCCCAACTGCATGTATTTTCTTTACAAGAACTCCCAAATGGAATATTTAAAAATTTCTACCCCTTATAAAAATGTTTATAAGATTTTCTAGAACTATACAGTATTTAAGATGATGGCAACTCATTATAAGTGACTGAGAACTAAGATCCCTCCCTAGTCATTCAGTTACACATATATTTACTAAACACCAAACACAAGAACAATGTCTTTTCATATTTGTATCCTAAGCAAATAGTATCCTGTACAGAATGGTCAATAAATAAATGCCAGTTATTGCTAAGCTTTGGGAATACAACATCAATTACTCATAAAAACCTTCAAATCTTTGGAAAAAACAGTGAAATAAGCATCAAATGAAAATACAAGCATTGTGCTATGCATTTGAATCATGAGAAACCAGTAAAGTTTAAAGCTAACATTTCATTTAGGCAAGGGAACATGGTGAAAAAGAAAAAGCATTGCAGAGTGAGAAATCAGTATAGGCAGTACAAGGAGATACAGAAACAGAAAATACAACAGAATGCTAGATCAGAATACAGAGCGGAGTAACAGGAAATTTAGCTGGAGCAGTAAATTTTGGTCATATTATACAGAGGCTTGAAAACTAAATTAAAAGAGTGTGAACTTAATTTTTTAGGCAACTGATTGGATACTGTAGTAAAATAGTGTAACCTAATATATTCTAGAAAGGTAATTCTGAGTGGTTACATTTCTCTAATGACAATATGTTCATTGTTCATTCCCTTAAATGTACCTGAATTACATGGCACTCAACCTAAAGGTCCCTGATTGGCACTGTAGGAATGGGTAGAAAAATGCATTTTTATTACATAGTCCTGTTTGACACGCAATCTGGTTGCCTTTGAGTAAAATATTTTTAGGTAAGTTAATAATAGCCAAGTGATCTTACTTCTATTCAACAGGTTCATGAGTCATTTAAAATGATTAAGGACTAAGAAACCATAAAATTGTTCTGACGGATTAAATAGTTCAAGGATAATGGTTATTGCTTTATCAACAGTTTTCCCATTGATATGTCATTTCTCTGCTCATCAACGTTCTCTCAAGGCCAAAGCCATTTCTTTTGGGTTGTTGAGTACCAGTGTCTTCCATTCTTGGCAGCCTTGGTTGCTTGCTTCACTGTGATGAGGCCAAGTGTTCATAAGGCTTTCCAGATTAATATGCTGTGGCATTACAGCAAAGAAGTTCCCTTTATAAATACAGTTATGTAATAAGAATTAATTATTAGAACTGCTTTCTGTTCCAAAGGTTAAAAGCTGATTGTACTGCTTTGATGCCCCTGAGACATACAATAAGCTTCACTATCAAGCTGGTATGGCCTTATAAGTATAACATATGTCTCGCTATGTAGCAACTGAAATACTATAAAAAATCTGAAAAGACGGAATTGATGAACAAAAGTTACATCTCTTATTCAACATATCTACAGACAAAGCAAACAGAATGCTAGCTGGTAAGAGAAATCTACTGTAGTTTCTTAGACCTGGAAATCATTAATCACAGGAAACATCAATTATGATCTAACTTCATAAGAAAATGGGTCAAATTCCACAAAGACACAATGAACCAAAAACCTCAAAGCCCATGTGTCTTTTCTACCTTTATGATCCTTCTAATAGGTAAGTATAATGTCAAAAAGAACACCATTTTATAAGAACCACATATGATTTGAAGGATAAAGTAGTATAAACCAATTCAAAGCCTCTCAATCGCTGTGGCATTTAGTTTAGCAGAGAGGTTAAGGGAGCATTAATTAATTGCTTAATCACTGCAAAAGCACACGTACTGGGATGGAAGAAATTGTGGCAGCGTTTCAGCAAAAGACACATTAATAACGACTGTTTCAATGTCTCTTCCTCTAAAGGAACAAGACTGCCATTTTAACACCATGTAGGTTTATTATGATCACATGCAATTCTATTCTTGTGTATCAAAATAAAAGTACTCCTTAGTTTTGCTATTTGAACTCATGGAAATTGTAGAATACTATACACAACTTTACCCCAATAAGCTTGAAAAAAAAAACAAACTAAGAAAATCATACATTTTGCTGATAGAATTATAAGGAGAAATAAATATATTCACAGTTATAAGACATTTCTCATTCCTGAAGGTAAAGCACACTTTCATCAGTAACTGACATATCAAGAAAAAAGTTATGAGTAAATAGAAAATTTGAATATAATAAACAAAATTGATTGAGTGGACATGTATACTATAAAATAAATATTTTTTTTCAAGCACACACAGAACATTTAGAAAAACACCAATGCCAGGTCAGAAGGCATGTTTCAGCAAATTTCAATGCACTGAAGTCATACATATTTCATATATGTTCTCTGATCAAAGTGTAATTAAACTAGGAATAAAAAAACAAACAAGGAAAGGTACAGTAAAAGAGAAGACAAAGGCCATACATTTGGAAATGAAGAAGCAGACTGCTAAACACTCCCCTTCGCTGGATTGAAACCAGTGGGGCGTAAAACAGGGCTGTGGGAAACTAAGACTTTGCTCTTGAAGAGCGCACACAAAGACTTGTTTGCTCCTGGTCCCAGAAGCAGCAGACTGAAGACGGCATGGTGCTCTGGCTGCCTGCTGGATGCCCCAGCATGCCCCTAGCCTACACCAGGTTCAGGCTTCAGCTTCTCCAGCTCCTGCCCCACTCTCCACCAAGGTGGCAAACACCATCATGCTGGGGAGATGACAAACTTACATTAAGCCGCTGCTCCAGACATTCTGGCCCTGGCCCCTCTCCAGCCAAGGCAACAAACATTACCAGGTTGCATGAGAAGCTGTGGCTCACACCAGGCTTAGGCTCCAGCCCCTCCAGCTCTAACCTTGCTCCCTGCCAAGGCCATGACATCCAGCATCACAGGCGATAAGTCCCAGCTAGAACTGGGCACTAGCTCTAGCCCTCAGGCTCCAGCCCTGCTCTCTGCCAAGGCAATGGTGGCCAGTGCACTCTGAGGGAAGATTCAGCCTGTGCTTGCTCTAGATTGAGCTCTCCCATCAAAGCCACTTGGGTACATACAGACTGCACGAAGACACTCCCCTGCAAGGATGTGCATTCAAGACTGGGATGGGTAACAGTTTCTCCTAATTTCAAAGAGACAGAGAGGTAAAACAAAATGAGAAAACAAGACTATTTTTTCAAATGAAAGAACAGAATAAAACTCCAAGAACAAACCCTAATGAAACAGAAATAACTAATTGGACTGACAAAGAATTCAGAGTAATGGTCATAAAAATGCTCACAGAACTTGGCAGAAAATGGTGAGAACATCAAAGAACTAAAATACATTAAAAATGAACCAGAGCTGATGAATACAACAATGAAATAAAAAATACACTAGAAGGAATTAACAACAGATTATATGATACAGAAGAATATGAGATATATAAAGACAGGATAGTGGAAATCACCAAATCAGAATAGCAAAAAGAAAAGAAAAACGAAATGAGGATAGTTTAAGGGATCCCTAGGAAAACATCAACCATGCTAAAATTCACATTATGGGGGTCTCAGAAGAAGAGAGAAAGAAAGAGGCAGGAAATGTATTTGATGAAATGATAGCTGAAATTTGAGATTTGTACTGAGTTTTATTTTGTTGTTTTTTGTTTGTTTTTCCTCTGATGAGCAAGGCTTAGTGAGGTGGTAATCCTGTCTGCTGATGATTGTGTCTGTATCTTTGTTTGTTGTTTAGATGAGGTGTCCTCCACAGGGTGCCTCTGGTGGTTGGATGATGCTGGGTCTTGTATTCAAGTGATTTCCTTTGAGTGAGTTCTCACTATTTGGTACTCCTTAGGGTTAGTTCTTTGGTAGTCAAGGGTCTTGGAGCCAGTGCTCCCACTCCAAAGGTTCAGGGCTTGATCTCTGGTCAGGAACAAAGAATCCAAAGTAGTGTGTTATGGTATTAAGTGAGATGAAAACAAATACCCAAAAATGAGACAGCAAAGATGAACCCCAGACAAATGGCAGTTACAAATCAGGCAAATAATAACTAAAATAATGGAATATATGCATATATATATACACACACCCATAAGCAAAATCAAAACAGTCCAATAAAAATAGAGTACAAGAGATTGACCCGGTAAACAAAGGAAATCAAAAATTATATCTACCAGTTAAGAACCAAACTAACTAAAGCACAAACTGTAAAACAAAACTAAAGCAAGGTGCCAAGTGGGGAATCAAGCAATGAAAATAAAACTAAAAAATATGCTGAGAGGAAAGGAAAGAAAGCAAAGGAAGAAAAAATAGATATGCAAAGTTAAACAGAGGTAGATAAAGAAGTTTTATATACATTAAAGATTAACTGAAAGGAGCAAAGGACAGAAGAAAAAGCAAACAAAGGAATAAATGTAGAAAACATAATAACAGGTTTAAAAAATTAAAAAATCAAAATCAAAAAAGGGAGGGGAAAAAAAAGGAAAACTCCACAGAACTGCAAAAGCCCAATGTAGAGGCAGAGGTTTATAACAACAATAAAAATGTGACTGAGGAAAAAAAAAAGCTCAAAAGCATAATTAGATTTCATGGTGCCAATAAAATTTGACAACTACAATAGAGGGGGGCAAAAAAGGAAAAAAAAATCCAAAAGAATCTACAGAATAAGTCAAAACATAAGAATAATAAATGTTTTTCTTGAGTCACTGCTGTTAAGAGTCCTTTCCCTCATTGGCAGTCATAGCCCACCTCACCTCCCTAGGATGCCCTACAACACTGTGCTGATCTCTGGACCTGATGTGGGGGCAGCTCAGATTCTAATCTGGTCCTATTCCTATGTGCTCTTGCCTCCAATGTCCCAGCTATCAGAACTAGTGCATTTTCTTTTGTGGGAGCTCTCAATGGCCTTTTATATATTTCATAGACACAGAGTCTGCCTAGTTGATCATGTGGATTTAATCTGCAGCTTATACAGCTGGTGGGAGGGTTTTGGGTCTTCTTTAGCCTTGCTGCCCCTGGGTTTCAGCTGTGGTTTTATTTCCACCTCTGCATGTGGGTCGTCCACTGGGGTTTGCTCCTGAGGCTGCCCTGGAGGACTTGGGTCTGCCGCAGTGAGGGCCAACTGTGGAGGTGGTGCAGCTGCTTAGGTTACAGGGGTTCTGGCAGCACCAGGTACTCAGGGGAGTTGGTGGCCAGGGCAGCAGGAAGTATAGTGCTCTAGAAGGGTAGGGCAACCAGTACTGGCCAATACGCTCCAGTATTCCTGCCTGGAGAAAGCCCCTGACAGACAAGCCTGGCAGGCCACAGACTACAGGGCCACAAAGAGTTGGACACAACCGAAGTGACCCTGTGCACATAGATGCAAGACTTCTTTTGCCTGTGGAAGCTCTGCCCCAGTGATAGTTGAGCATGAAGGTGGTACAGCTACTTGGCTTGCAGGGACCCTGGCAGCGCCATGTGTGCAGGGACAGGGACTGCCTCTTGTAGCTGGCAGTCAGAAGGCCTCTTTGGCCAGTCTTTCTCTGTAGCTCCGCCCATTCCGGCACTAGAGGGCTCCCTTGCCTGGGGTCTTTCTCTGTTGCTTGGAGCGTCAGGCACATAGAGGGGCCCCACTCAACGTTGACTTACTCCCCTAAAGTCTATCAGTGCAGTCATACACATCAACACAATCAAGGAAGACTATCAACATATCAGTTCAGTTCAGTTCAGTCGCTCAGTCGTGTCCGACTCGTTGCGACCCCATGAATCGCAGCACGCCAGGCCTCCCTGTCCATCACCATCTCCCGGAGTTCACTCAGACCCACGTCCATCGAGTCAGTGATGCCATCCAGCCATCTCATCCTCTGTCATCCCCTTCTCCTCCTGCCCCCAATCCCTCCCAGCATCAGAGTCTTTTCCAATGAGTCAACTCTTCGCATGAGGTGGCCAAAGTACTGGAGTTTCAGCCATGAGTAGATGCAGTCGATGCAGAAAAAATTTTCTCAATATCAATTCTAATATGTCATATATTCTAATATATATATTCAATACATTAAAAAATAAACAACTTCTTTTGTTAGATAAAGGATATCTATGAAAAGATGTACAGAGAATATCATTCAAAACAGTGATGTTGAAAGCTCTCCCTCTAAACTGGGAATGAGACAAATATGCCCAAAATCATCATTGTACTGGTAGTCCCAGTTAATTTAATAAGACAAGAAAAATAAAATGCAAAAGAATTAGAAATACGACTGCTATTATTTACAGGCAATTCAACTGTGCATGTATAGAAGTACCTAGTAAAGATGGTAGAGCAGGAAGACCCTAAGCTCACCTCCTTCTATGGGTACATCAAAATTACAACTATTTAGAAAGTAACTATTTATTAAAAAATGACCTGAAGACTAGCAGAAAGAATCATCCACAACTAAAGACAGAAAAAAGAATCACAAAAGACAGAAGAGGAGACGCAGAGACACAGCCCTCGTATTGTGGCTGACTCACAAATGGGAGGATAATTATAATCCCAAAAGTTATTCCCAAAGGAGTGAAGGGTTCAAGTCCCACATGGGGTTCATCCTAACCTGGGGTTCCTGCTTTGGGAAGACAAGCTCCCTAGAACTTCCTTTTGGCTATGAAGGTTAGTAGGGCTTACTCTTGGCAGAGCCAGAGAGCGGTGGACACTCTATTGAGCACACAAACTCTCACATGCTCCAGGATCCAGGGAAGAAGCAGTAATTTGAAAGGAGTCTGGGTCAGACCCACTTGTTGATCTTGGAGAGTCACCTAGAAAGTCAGGAGGCAATTGTCATTTACCTTCTGGACACAGACACCGGCAGCAGCTCTTGGGGAGCATTTTCTACCACAAGGACACTGGTGCTGGCAAGAGCCATTTTGGAATCCTCATGCTAGCTTATTAGTGCCAGAACCTGGCCTCACCTGCCAGCCTGTCAGCATCAGTTCTGGGATGACAGACCAAGCAGCCAGTCAGGCAGGGACACAGCCCCCCAGCAGGCTGGCTGCTTCAGCACCCTCTGACCCCTCAGTTCTCCCAGGACCTAACTGTCCACCAGAGGACTCAGGACCTGGTCCCACCCTCCAGTGCCCCAGCACTAGCCTCAGGATCCCTGGGCTCTCAAGTCAGCAGTTGGGACTTGCCTCCCCCCGCCCCCAACAACAGGCTGACCTCAACTTTGGTGCCCCGGGAGCCCCGCAAGCTAATGATCTCAGGACTCAGCTATGTCAGAGTTCAGCTTGCCCATCAGGCGATGGCTCCAGCTTTAGGACCTCAGTGTGCTGTAATCACAGACCCTGGGACATGGCTCCACCCACCAGTGAGCCAGCATTAGCCCTAGGACCCTGTGGGCCCCAGCCCAGGCCACCAGGGGGAGGACACCATGCCTAAGATTCCCTAGGCCCTGGCCCAGCAGGCTGACATCAGGCCCAGAATCCTCCAGGGTTACAGTACAGTCCACCAATAGGCCAAAACCAGCTTGGAGACCTTGAGCTCCTCAGCAAGGCACAATGGGATCCAGCCTCACTTATTAAAAAGTCTACAAATAACAAATTTTGAAAAGGATGTGGAGAAAAAAGGAATTCTTGTACACTGTTGGTGGGAATGTAAATTGGTGCAGCCATTATGGAAAACAGTATGGAGATTCTTCAGAAAACTAAAAATAGAACTACCATATGATCCAACAATTCCATGTCTGGGTATTTATTTGAAGAAAATGAAAACGCTAATTTGAAAAGACATACGCACCCCTCTGTTCACTGCAGCATTATTTACAGAAGAAATGGAAGCAGCCTTGTTCATCAAGAGATAAACGGATACAGTAGGTGTGATATATGTATAAAGTAGAATATTATCCATAAAGACAATGATATCTTGCCATTTGTGAAAACATGGTTAGATCCAGAGGGTATAAGTGAAATAAGTCAGACAGAGAAGGACAAATTTTATATTTTCGCTTAAACAAGGAATCTAAAAAACAAAATGAATAAACATAACAAAAGAGAAAGAATCATCGATACAGAGAGTAAACAGATGGTTTCCAGAGGGGAAAGGGGAAAGAGAGAAATAGATGAGGGAGATTAACAGGTACAAACTTTCAGGAGCAAAATAAATGACTCATGGTATGACATGTACAGTGGACATAGTATATTTATAGTATAGTCAATAACTAAATAGTATCTTTGTATGGTGATAGATGGAAACTAGACTTACTGTGGTGATCATTTTGAAATGTATAGAAATACTGAATCACCATGTCACATACAAGAACTAATATAGTATAATAGGTATATCATACCTCAAAAACAAAGAAACAAACAAACACATTAAAAAAAAGAACAGATTTGTGGTTACCAGATGTGGGGGTTTGGAAGAGTGAGACGTGAATGAAGTACAAACTTCCAGTTATAAGATAAATGAGAACGAGATATGTAATGGACTCCATGATAAATACAAGCAGTACCGTGGTACGTTATACATAAAGCTGTGAAAGAGAGTAAATCCTGAGTTCTTATCACAAGGATAAAATATTTTTCTAGTTAATTTTGTATCTATACAAGATGATGGATGTTAACTAAATGTATTGTGGTAATCATAATGTATGTAAGTCAAATCATATGCTGTACTTTGTAAACTTATACAGAGCTGTATGTCAATTACAACTCAGTGCAACTAGAAGAAAAAAAAGAAAAAAAGAAATATTTGAAAAAAAATTGTACATGCAAAAATTAAAAAAGAAGCTAAAGTTAAATCATTAGAATTAATAAGTGGTGACAAATTATTAAAATTATCAAGCGATTCTAGGAAAAAGGTCAATTTACAAAGTCAACTGCATCTCTTTATATCAGCAATAAACATTAGAAAATAAACAATTTAAATGAATCTATTCAAAATAGCTACAAACATTTGGATATCAAGGAATAAAACTACATACAAATCCCCACAGAAAATTATAAAACTGGAGAAATTTTGATGTTTAAATAATAGGTAAACAAAGTCAAACTGACAAGTCCAGAATATTAAGGCTTATGATTATACAGAAATGTGGTTTATGATAGAGATGACACTAGAAGACACTGGGAAAGTTATGAATTGGTCAATAAATTAAGTCTGGGCAACTACCATTTGGAAAACTAAAATGTTTACTGTTTCCTTTGTTACTCCATTTACCAAATTAAATTCCAGGAAGATTAAAGTCCTAAATTTGTATTTATTTTTTATTGGAGTATAATTGACATATAATATCACTTTCAGATGTACAAAATAATGATTCAAATATATATTAAGTATATATTTGTATATACTGCAGAATGATCACCACAATAGGTCTAGTTACTACAACATCTGTTACCATATATAGTTATAATTTTTTTCCTGTGATAAAAACTTGTATGATTTACTCTTAGCAAGAAAGAAAGTCTCAAACATGTTCAAAAACAAAAGCTAGAAAATTAAAAATTCACAAAGGGAACTACTGACACATTTAACTTCAATAAAATTTGAAACTTCTGAAGGGTGAAAAGCAAATGACTCGTGAAATACGAGTGATAAAGTGGGAAGAAATATTTTAAACATATAAAGCCGATAATATTCCCTAGGATCATTTAAGAACAAACACAATACAAACAATGGAGTATGGTAAAGAATGTAAACATATGACTCATAAAAATGTAGATACTAGTGTTCAGTGAATACATGTAAAGATATTTGACTCCAGTGACACTGGAAATGCACATTTTGGCTGAACTAACTTCTCTACTGTCTGAATAACTGACTCCGAGGACTGCCCAGGCAACCCGCACTAAACCATAGGGCACAACTCTGTGAACTGGACAATCTCACAATATACACTCTCAGACTAGGACAATGAATCTGAGCAGTGTCCCAAGCACCTTACAGCCACAAACACGTTTCGAGGAGGAAGTATCCTGAAGATCAGTGACTCACAGGCTATGCCTGCCCCAGTACTCTAACCGTGAGCACACAGCAAAGATGAATCTCCAGTAGTCAGAACCCTCACTGCAACACTCACTGCAAAGCCTCAAGAGACCCTCATGGAAACCAAAGAAATGCTCCTCGCCTTTCAACCTGCAGTCTAGACTTCCTAAGAATTTTCAGATATTCAGAAAAAGACAACACAGCCTGGTGGGAATTAAGGGCACTAGAATTGCCAAATCTAAATTACAAGAAAATTAATATCACAATTAAGCAGATATAACAGACTCCGTTCCCAGCACTGACAGCTACTGGTCAGCACTGCTGTGGGCCCTGCCCCCAGGCAACTGTCAGTGAGGGACAATAGGGGAAGAGAGTTAGTCAAGGGTCGCTGGTGTGGTGCTCATCGGGTGGAGAGTGAGGTAAGAGGCAGATTCGGGTCTTCTCCTGGAGGCCCTCCAGCTTATCCAGCCTTGGGTCAGGCGGGTGAGCTTGAGGGCTCTGGGAACAGACTGGGGACAACATCCTGCAGGGCTCCAGAGACCTCACCAAGACCGCCCACTGGCTGGGCCCTGGGCTTGAGGCAGTGGTGAACCTCTCCCCATCCCTGTCCCTGAGACCTCCTAGCAGTGGCTGGCTGTCTGGGTCACAGTCTGTGAGATCTGGTCTCCCCATCTGGCCTGCCTGAGGAGACTGAAGACCAGCTGGGAAGGATGCCTGGCTCTCAGGGACGACAGCTGGGCAGGATGTGGGAACCTGGCCCGAAGGAGCTGCCAGCTGAGCTCTGCCTCCTCTTAGCCAGGACTGGGACCTGGGAAAGTAAAAGTTGTGCTTTGGGACCTTGCTCTTTCTTGTCATGACAGAGAATAACATTCATTTGGTAGAGATTTATAGGAACATTGCTACCTGATCACGAACTGACCTCAAGAACAAAGGATCTGACAGTGAGGAGAAGTCTGCAACAACTAACCATGCCCATCCCTCACCTTTTGCCTTTAAAGAGACTAGAAAAAGAAAAGCAAGAAGGCAAACTGGTTGTCTTAGAAGGGCTTACAAATAGCTAAGAAAAGAGAGACACGAAAGGGAAAGAAGAAAGGGAAAGATATACTCAACTGAGTGCAGAGTTCCAGAGACAGCAAGGAGAGACAAGAAAGGCTTCTCAGGTGAACAATGCAAAGAAATAGGGGAAAACAATAGAATGGGAAAGACTAGAGATCTCTTTAAGAAAACTGGAGATACCAAGGGAAGATTTCATGCAAGATAGGTACAATAAAGGACCAAAATGGCAAAGACCTAACAAGAGCAGAATAAATTAAGAAAAGGTGACAAGAATACACAGAAGAACTGTACAACAAAAAAGTTCTCAGTGATCCAGATAACCACGATGGTGTGGTCACTCAATTAGAGCCAGACATCCTGGAGTGTGAAGACAAGTGGGCCTTAGGAAGCATTACTACCAACAAAACTAATGGAGGTGATGGAATTCCAGCTGAGCTATTTAAAAATCCTGAAAGATGATGCTGTTAAGGTGTTGCATGAATTATGACAGCAAATTTGGAAAACTCAGCAGTGGGCACAAGACTGGAAAACGTCAGTTTCTATTCCAATCCCAAAGAACAGCAATGCCAAAGAATGGTCAAATTACCATACAACTGTACTCATTTCACATGCCAGCAAGATTATGCTCAAAATCCTTCAAGCTATGTTTCAACAGTACTTGAACCAAGGACTTCCAGATGTATAAGGTGGATTTAGAAAAGGCAGAAGAACCAGAGATCAAAGAGTCGGACACAACTTAGTGACTAAACAACAATAGAAAAAAACAGGACAAAAGTTTTTGTTGTCGTTCAGTTGTTAAGCTGTGTCCAACTCCTTCAGACCCCATGGACTACAGCAAACCAGGCTTCCCTGTTCCTCACCATCTCCCGGAGTTTGTCCAAGTTCATGTGCATTGAATTGGTGATGCCATCCAACCATCTCATCCTTTGTTGCCCTCTTCTTCTGCCTTCAATCTTTCCCAGCATAGGGGTCTTTTCCAATGAGTCAGCTCTTCACATCAGGTGGCCAAAGTATTAGAGCTTCAGCTTCAGCATCAGTCCTTCCAAAGAGTATTCAGGGTTGATTTCCTTTAAGACTGACTGGCTTGATATCCTTGCTTTCCAAGGGACTCTCAAGAGTCTTCTCCAGAATCACAGCTTGAAAGCATCAATTCTTTGGCGCTCAGCTTTCTTTACTGTCCAGCTCTCACATCCGTATATGACTACTGGAAAGAACACAGCCTTGAATATATGGACCCTTGTCGGCAAAGTGATGTCTTTGCTTTTTAACACACTGTGCAGGTTTGTCATAACTTTCCTGCCAAGAAGAAAGCATCTTCTAATTTTGTGGCTGCAGTCACTATCTGCAGTGATTTTAGAGTCCAAGAAGAGGAAATCTCTCACTGCTTCTACCTTATCCCCTTCTATTTGCCATGAAGTGATGGGACTAGATGCCATGATCTTAGTTTTTTTAATACTGAGTTTCAAGCCAGCTTTTTCACTCTCCTCCTTCACTCTCACCAAGAGGTTCTTTAGTTCCTCTTTGCTTTCTGCCTTTAGAATGGTATCATTTGCATACCTGAGGTTATTGATATTTCTCCCGGGAATCTTGATTCCAGTTTGTAACTCATCCAGCCCAGCATTTTGCATGAGGTTCTCTTGGAATAAGTCAATAAACAGCCTTATCATACTCCTTTCTCAATCCTGAACCAGTCAGTTGTTCCATACAGAGTTCTAACTGTTGCTTCTTGACCTGCATACAGGTTTCTCAGGACATAGATAAGATGGTCTGGTATCCCCATCTCTAAGAGTTTTCCACAGTTTGTTTATGATCCACACAGTCAAAGGCTTTAGCAGTCAGTGAAACAGAGGTAGATGTTTTTCTGGTGTTTCCTTGTTTTTTCTATGATTCAGCGAATGTTGGCAATGTGTTCTCTTGTTCCTCTGCCTTTTGTAAACCCAGCTTGAACATCTGGAAGGTCTCAGTTCAGTACCGAAGCCTAGCTTGGAGGATTTTGAGCATAACCTTACTAGCATGAAAGATGAGTACGACTGTCCAGTGGTTTGAATATTCTTTACTACTGTCCTTCTTGGGAATTGGGATGAGGATTGCCCTTCTCCAGTCCTGTGGCCACTGCTGGGTTTCCAAATTTGCTGAGATATTGAGTGCAACACTTTAATAGCATCATTTTTAAGGATTTCAAAGAGCTCAGCTGGAATTCCATCAGCTACGCTAGCTTTACTGGCAGTAGTGCTTCCTGAGGCCCACTTGACTTCACACTTCAGAATGTCTGGCTCTGAGTGAGAGACTACACATCGTGGTTATCCGGATCATTAAGATCTTTTTTGTACAGTTCTTCAGTTTACTCTTTCCATCTCTTCTAGATCTCTTCTACTTCTCTTAGGTCTTACCATTTCTGTCCTTTATTGTGTCCATCTTCAGATGAAATGTTCCTTTGATAGTTCCAATGTTCTGAATAAATATAATTAATACCCTCAGAGAGGCTTTCTTGTCCATGATAACAGAAACCTGCTCTAAAATACTGCTGTGTAGAGATTAAACATATATAATTTTTGTTAATACATAGTTGTACATTATTTATTTAATATAGCTTAAATAT
>SJYQ01001941.1:478837-565926 GCA_006410935.1 Redunca redunca
AAAAAAAAAAAAAAAGAATATCTTACAAAACATCAAAGTTGGTTATATCTGAGGGAAGACAGTGTGGATAGTTTCTTCCTGCTTTTCTCTATTTTTTTCTACACTAAGTAATTTGATTTTGGTAATTAACAAAAAAGCAGCAAATGGATATGTATAAAGGATGGAATTAGCTAAGAGAAGCTTTATGTATCTCTTGAAGAGCTGGGTAGCCAAAATGGTTTTGGAGACTGGTAATTTCTTTTAGGATTTTTCCATTTGTTTGCTTTCCTTTTTCCATGTATTTTCTTTCTTTTTTTTTTTTTTGCTGATTTTCAACATCAAAACTATTTCATATTGAAAGAATGTATAAACAGAGACAGAATTTTAAAGACACCTATTTACTTTTTTTTTTTTAATGAATTCACATTGATTGCCAGTGTGCCAGCTTGATTACCATCCCCCCAGGCACAGGAAGACAACATTCTTTTCTGTCTTGAAAGTCAGAAAGTCAATATGCTATCTAAAGCTAATACTTTTCACAACTGTTTTAAATTAATATTTAAAATCATAGATGCTAGTCTGAACTTTTATCATGTGAGTGTCTTCCCCCCCCACTATCTTCCCCAACTCTTTTTAGCCTATAGTTTAATTATCAAAGAAGCAGAGGCACGATTCTGGATAGAAAATAAAATCCATCCATTTCCTCCCAAGGCTCAGCTTCTAGGATGCATCATTTTCTCTAAAGCCCCTTCACTTTCAGTGCTGCTTATTTGATCTTTAGCTTACTGATATCTTACTCCTCAGTCAATCACCGACAAGAAAGTATATGAAACGAGGCTGTGGGGAGCGTTTCAAACATCTGACACCCTGGAGCTGCCATTAATTCTTACTATCTCCTTGAGGTGATTTACCTCAAAGCAGTGAATTTTGGAGAAATTTGGTTTCCTTTTCTATGATAATGCCAACTCATACTTATTTCATTGGCTTGATATGAAAAAACATGAGTAAACTAGTTTAAATTGAAATAATTTTTAAATAACAAAGAGCATGAGTCTAAAAGAAAAAAAATCTCTTCTTTTCTAATAGTATTTATCTACAAGATATAAGAACCGATTCTGATTCTAGAATATATAAGAATCCTAGATACTACTTTTAAATCCCTTAGGTTATGTCACATTTTAAGCATTTCCTATTTCCTGGGTTATCAACTTTTATCAATCTCAAGGATCATCCGTTAGAAACGAACATTATTGATTCAGGAAAATTACTTCCATTCTCAGGGAGAAGGAGGCTCCCTCCTTATGTTGGCTTGAATCTTGCCCGAAGTTTTGACTCTCAAAAGCCAACTTTAAGTAGCACATCCAAGATCAAGAATACTGGTAAGAGGTAAGAGTGGAATAACTAAAAATGTAGCCCTCTGATTTTTTTGATATCTATTTTTTAAAGGGAAAAAAGGGGTATTTTTTCAACATTTCTCTGGATAAGGAGTTTCTATGAGCAAAAGCCTGAAGCAAAGCACACACACGTCTGCCATGCTGACGTTTCAATGAGGCCAGAGACAATAAAATAAATATCTGTATGTGGTTATCAGTGTTATTCGACTCCTTTTATTTTTTTTGAACTATGAAATTCAACTCTCATTTTACCAAATTATAAGAATGAATTAATTAGTTGACCTTGAAACATAGTTTACTATATAGGGCTTTTTGAAAATATGAGTAATATAAGCTTTAATTAGCTTTTCTTTAAAAAGTCTATGTTATCAAAGTGAAATTATGTGACCAAGATGTGGTTATTTCCTATGAGAGAAAAAAAAAATCCCTTTTGCAGAATCAGGAAGCTTCACCCTCAGATAGGGCATGACTCTGCTCAGGACTTCCTCCTTATCCCCAGAAAATGCAGATTATATGATGCTCTTCTATATGTCTAAGGCTCTTCATTCTTAAGCCACCTGTAGTGGGTCCTGGTGTCTAGGATAACATAGATCTCAGGCAGAGCCAGTCTACCAAGAAGAAAAATAAAATAAGCAACTTTGGCACTTTAGCCTTTAATAAAGCACTCTTAACTTGTTCTCTGTTCTCCACATGTGTGGCTGAATGTTTTTTCTCTCCTCAGCAAAAGATAGTCTTAAAAACTGAGTAATACATCAAGGTATCATTGAAATTCCAGGATGACTTTAATTCCACAGTTAAATTCTTCTAGTTAAATTTGCATTTTAATTATTATCTTTGAATTTTTCCCACTGCAGGTATGAATTTCAAGTATTAATTTTAGTCAATAGTAACCCATCCATAACCAACACTTTCTGAATCAAAAAGCAAAATGAATGTTAGAAAAATAATGGGAGAGACATAGGTTTTAAGTGCTACACATCATTAATATACTATTTACTCCAAATTATAAATATTTGGAGTATCCAAAGACAAATTATAAGTATGTATAATGAAATTATACATATTTATGAGGTTTTATTTTCCTCTTTCATAAAATAGAATAATAGTTTAAGCCTCTTCCACAGAATTTTGTAATAAATTCAGGAATCACAGAAACTTTTGTCAGTTTCCTTATTTTATCCTTCCCATGTTAATAATTTCTTCCTTTGTACTGCATTTCCCCTCTTTACTTGAAGATCTGCTCTCCGCTCTTAAAATATCTTTAGCAATTGAAGCGTCAAAGTAAATTTTCACATTCCAATCGTAGATAGCACTCTTAAGCAAAGAAAAACAAAAATTAAACAGGATTCATGAATAACACACCCACATTATTCCAACACCTTTCATGGTTCTTTTGAATAATAATTTCATTAACACAGTGCCAAGACATCTTTTTGTTCTTTTCTGCATTATATACTCTGTCAAATGTCTGAATTCTTGTTTTTGTCTTATTAAAAAAAGTGAAAGAAAACCACTGAATGAAAAAATTAACATGTTCATAAAGGCAAATATTAACACCAGATTGAGAGAAGAGATTATTCATGAAGACAGATGAACACTGTAAGTTACAGAGTTCATCAAATTTCTAGTTATTTCATCATGGCTTATTTATTAAAGATTAACAATAAAAACTTTTAATATCCATGGAAAATGCTAAGGTGAGAGTGTATAGTTTTATTTCTAACTCTTGACCTCGGTAGTGTAGAAATGAGGTATTTGTTCTCTCCAGAATATCTAAATAAACTTTTTCTTGAGTGAGTCACACGAACTTTTGAAACAGAGGTAAAGTCAATAATGAGAAAAAAAACCCAAAACATCTTTCATTGTTTGTGTGAGGGTGGTGATTTAAATGCAGTGATGACTAGAGGCGCTCTGTGTGGTGATTAGCAGCACAGGCTCTAAGATCAGTTTGGACTGAATTCTAGTTCCCTCACCTCCCAGTTATATCACACTGAGAAAATTATTTAAAATCCACATGGCTCAAGTTTTTAAACTTGTAAAAGTGGTACACTAGGCACCCCACTCCAGTACTCTTGCCTGGAAAATCCCATGGACGGAGGAGCCTGGCAGGCTGCAGTCCATGGGGTCGCTAAGAGTCGGACACGACTGAGCGACTTCACTTTCACTTTTCACTTTCATGCATTGGAGAAGGAAGTGGCACCCACTCCAGTACTCTTGCCCAGAGAATCCCAGGGACGGGGGAGCCTGGTGGGCTGCCTTCTATGGGGTCGCACAGAGTCAGACACGACTGAAGCGACGCAGCAGCAGCAGGCACTAACTCATAGCAATGTGTCGGTAGGCATTTAGTCTTGCTTTATAACTATTTTCCAGAAAAATCACTGAATAGAAAATAAGCATTTAAATATAACAAGTTTAACAGGGCAGTTGGTTTGAGGTTGTAACAATGAGAGGGTTTCTAATATCTTTATTGTTTCAAGGCTCACAAAATGGTTCTCCCTCAGCAAACTGATGACCTCCTCTCAAATTTCACAGAGAAGCAGAAGCCATCGAAAGAAATTTCATCTTCCCATCGGCAGAAACTTCTAACATTAACACCCATATTTTCTCTTCTATCCTGTTTCAGCAAATGATCCGACTGTGCTCTGTCCACCTACAGAATTTTGCTCGGGATCAAATTCCCTCTTGTCTTTCAAAGACGATACAGTGTCATTCATCCACCCCTCTCTCGCATGATTAATCTCTTCTCCTCTATGTGTCATTTCTAGTAGAACACAAACATGCTCGAGTAACTTTCATATTAAAACCAAATAAACAGCAAAGCTTGATGTCACAACTTACCACCTATTTGTCAACTGCCAATCACAGATAAACCTCTTAAAAATGTTATCTACTTTCCCTCTGCTTCCTCACTTCCATCTATCTCATTAATTCAAGCCACTGCAATCTGGCTTCTTACCAACAACACACTGAAACTGCTTTTGTCAGGGTCACTAGTGAGTTCCATGTTGCCAAATCCAACTCTCTTTCTTCATTCTACTCCACCTTTCAGACTCATTTAATACGATCAACTTTCCTCTCGAAATCATACCACCTCTTCCCTTTAGAGACCCTGTACTCTCTTTGTTTTCCCTCCAACCTCAGCCTCCTTTCCTCTTTCTCTAGTACCGGATTTATAAATAAGAATATCTCAGAGCTTGGCTTCTATTCTTCACTATTTATATAACCTCCATGATCAGTTTATCCATCTTTCAGGCTCTAATTACTGTATTTAGGCTAATCTACTTTAGGCTAATCCACCTCTTCCCCAAGCTCCAGACTCATATCTAAAAGGATATTTGAAATCCCCCCTTGGATATATCAGACATTCCTCAGTGATAGTACATCAGGAGAGAACCTCTAATATACTCTCCATGGCAGTCTGGTTTTCCTGTCTTCAACATCAAAAGACTGACACCATCGTCATCCTAGTATCTCAAGTCAAGAAAATGTAATGATAGTCTTTGATTCCTCTCATTTCCTCGGATTCTATATTCTGTGTATCAGCAAATTCTGCTGATTCTATATTTTGAACATCTCTATAATTTATATCAATGACAATTATTAGGAGAGAGCTTTAATCATGTCAATTCAACCTTTTAAAACCTGTTTTGGTGACATTAATATTTTTTTTGTTATTTGTGTTCTAAGATGTGGGGTAATAATGGGATTACAAAATCTGTCCTTAATTTAAGGACATGCATGTGTAAAATGTCATGATGTTGACAANTTTTTTTTTTTTTTTAAATGTATTCTCAACTCCATGAGACCCACCAAAAACTGTCATCTTCAATTAAATTGTACAAATATGAGGTATATTTGCCATACTGGGAAATCTAGACTAAGACAAGGGAGTATTTTAAGAACAGGTGCACATTGGCTTACACTGTGAACAAGAAACACTTGTCTAAAAGCAAATGACTCTGTCCTAAATGAGTAACAAGATCTGGAAGGATGGGAAGGCTAACAAAAGTAACAGGGACTGTCAACTTGGCAGGGACACAGGGAATGTGGGACAGAATGAATGACTGTGCTGACAAGTCATTTTTCTGGTCTACAACCCGAACAGTTCATGGACAGATAAAATAGGACTAAGGCAAGAGGAGAAACAGTTCTACATACCACCAGACCTCAGTGGCAGAGCTGTGACATAAAAGACTTGAAATGTCATAAAGACTGCTAGGACACTGAGCTGAAATCAGAGGCGTCCCAGGGCAGAGGAAATCACAGGTCTTTCAAGAGTGTTTTTAAGATGAGAAACCTAAACCTACAGCATTCCAACTCATATCACTTCCCCCTCTATGCAGTTATCCAGTATATTCTTCAAACAATTTGATCAGTTAAAAGAAGAACAAAAAATTTAAATATGCAGAGACACTCCACAAGCAGGGAGGGAAAATATAAAGCAGGCAGGTAAAGAAAATATATTGTAAGAACAGTTGCCTGATAGATTAGGAGTTCAGACATATAATCCTCCATGGCCTCCAATAAATTTCAAACAAATTATCTGTCCATAAAAGAAAAGCTCATAGAAGAGAGAAATGAGTTCCTAAGACAGCAGAAGACAAATGTGAGCTAGTTGAGTGTAGGAATAAAATGAAAATGAAATACATAAAGAGAAAAAAGATACATTAAAAACAAATAAAAATAAGATAAAGATGACTTAAATCACATCCAGGTAGATGTTGAATGCCTAGATTAAATTATAAAAACAAGAATAATGGAAAAGAATAAATATACAGGAATGAATATGGAGAAGGTGGAGGATGAAAGGCCACACAGCAAGTCATCACATGTATAATTAGTGCTTGGAAGCAGAATTTATAATGAATGGAACTGAAAAACCATTCAAAAACAACAAAAAAACTTGAAAAAATTTTAATTGTAGCAAAGTATTAATCTGCATATCTAAAGATCACTCTATCTCCCAGAGGTGTCAAGAAAATCTGTTTAAAATATGACAGACACTAAATTATATCCTGTTTGTGAATTTAGCTGCGTGAAGACATCACCTTAGAAAAAAATTTACCTATATGGTCATCCAAACAGAAAAGGAAGCTATTTATAGAGGAAAAGTTAGGTTACTTCAGACTTCTCAGTAGCTACTTCTCATGCCAGGAGTCAAGGAAGGCATATCTACAACATCATAAGAAAATAAAGTGTCATCCAATCATTTAAAACACTGACATTATCCTTCAGGTATAACAGCAACTGGCAAATATTACCAAACACACAGGAACCGAGCACACATAAAAACAATCTTAAGGAGAATAAAGAAACTACCTGAAACTAAGATCTATCCCAATAAATGCTGAATCAAAATGTAAGAATAAGGAATGCATGAAAACAAGATTGACATCTGATTTCTCACCGACAGTGTCAAACTCAAGAAGACAAAAAAGTAATAGCTCAAAAGTTCTGAGAAGCAGTAATTCTGCACCTAGATGCTTCTGTACAAATAAACCTGTGTGTGGGCAAAATCTCAACAATTCAAGACAAGTAAGAGCTCAGTTTACTACTCATAGACTTTCTCTGAAAGGATATCTTACCATGTATTTCCATGTATTATCTTACCATGTATCTTACCATGTATTTCAGCAAAAAGGAAAGAGAATTCATAAGGAAAAATTGGGGTGTGAAAAACAATGTTGAACAAATAAAGCAGGAAAGAATATTAATTTTCTTATTTGTTTTCAGGGAAATGTAATTAGCACTGACTGACTCTAGATGATATTTATGAAATACGAGTAGAAATATGTGCATCAGTCAGCCTTTACTAGGCAATATTGTATTACAAACAACCTCAGACATATCTTTACAGAAATGTTTTCTTTTTACTGAGTTTCATGTGGTCTATACATTGCTCTATCTTGGACTTCCATTGAAAGAGCTCCATGACACCAATGTTAAATGGACAAAAACCAAATTAATCTTTATGATAAGAAGTATGTACAGCTGTGCTGTATGCAAAATGCAGTGTGCTGACAGGCATTACTAATTCATGGTAAGGTAAGTGCGGAGAACAGAGTGGCAGATAGGAATGGGAGGAGTGTATTAATAATGCCTCAGGGTTTCAAACTTGAAATGGAAAGTTCACATTAAGCAACTCTGCAGAACCGTGCCCTCACCTTTCACAAAGTCTGGGCTATTAGGAGGACCTGGTTCTGTTTGAGTGAGGAGGGTGTGGAGACTTCCAGAGTCCCTGACAGAAAAGAAGCCAGACGGGCAACCTTCTTAACTAGGGTTGGAGAGGTGAAGGCTGCAACTTGGTGTTGGTTGAAATCTGAAATTGGCCCCTATACTTGGAGGGCAAGGGAAGATCAAAGAAGAAGGCAGAGCACTCCAGATTGGTAGGTAGCAGCTCTAATAAGCAAGAGAACTTACAAACAAGGCATGCCTTTCGGTCACAAAATGAGCAGTCAGTCACGTATACCATTCTGGTGGTCTACATACCACCCTGTTGTCTCAAGGCTGCATCCTTGCAGCGGTGCCCACTGTTGACAGTGGTGGACAGAACATACATTCACTCCCCTGCAGGAGGACTGGGAGTAGGCGCCAGTTACTTGGATCCAGATCATGGGTCAACAGCCATCAAGTGATCTCAATGACCTCCTCCATTACTTGGGCCCCTTGGGCTCCTTGGAGCTGGCAGAACTCTGATGGGGACAGCACATGAGTGATGATGTGGGCTGTAGGCTAGGACGCTTGGGCCTGGAGGCTGAGAACATGGCCTCCTTGCAACCTGAGCTGTGCCGGGCACCACATAACACAAGGGGCAGACACTATGGCCACAGAAACCGGAGAACATGCCCCTCACTTTCTTTTTTCTTTAAGCTGAGCAAAATTTGGACCTTATTTCCATATAATGGAGGAACTCCGGGAGTTGGTAATGGACAGGGAGGCCCGGCGTGCTGCAATTCATGGGGTCACAGAGTCAGACACGACTGAGTGACTGAACTGAACTGAATAGAACTCTTACATTTTACTGATTTTAGAGATTCAGCAGACCTTGGCATATAAATGTTAATTGAAGATTTATTTAATTTCATTTAGACCAATGTAAAATGAGACATATACTAGGCTTCAGTGTCATAGAAAGACTGGCTGGCTTTCTATCTGTTAGGCATGATGATTGGCAAAGTAAATGATTTAATCCTCAAACTGTATGAGATAATCATTACCATTATCCCCATTTTACAGATGAGTAGACTGTTGCTTAGAGACTTGCCCCTAAATTTGCAGCTAGATTCTGGTGGAGCTAGAGCAGCTCATCAGATCTGTTAGCAACTTTTTGGAACTGGTATAGTAGAGTGGGAAAAAAATTGGCTCCAAGGTCAGAAGATGGCTTTTGAAGATTAAGTCCTGTGGTTACTACTGGCATCTTGCACAGAGTAAAACACCTAAAACTTTAACTTCCATTCTCTTTACTATTCCTCCATTCTTTGTTGGTGTACAGACCTTCCTATATTTGGAAGTCTCAGTCAAGATTCACACATATTTTGCCACAACATATACTGCAAATGGAATCTGGAAACGAGAGGAACAGCTGTCTCACATATCAGCTTCAGATCGCTCACTTAGGAAAATCAAAGTATACCTTACTTTTTATCAGTGAGCAATTCCAAGTAAGTCTTGAATACATTAACTTTATAATAAGAGCACTTGTCAAAGTTTCTAGCTTATTAGAAGCATGTATTTAGTGTCTGTAATTTTTTCACCTTTCAGAAATAGTAAAAACCAATGGAAGGAACAAGGGCTTTGGAGTTAGAGAAAACAGAGCTACAATCCTAGTTTCTTCCCTTACTAGCTCTATAATTCTTCAAATTACAGATCAAATTGCCAACATCTGCTGGACCACAGAAAAAGCAAGGGAATTCCAGAAAAACATCCACTTCTGCTTCGTTGCCTATGCTAAAGCTTTTGACTGTGTGGATTACACTGTGGAAAATTCTTAAAGTGATGGGAATAGCACACCACCTTACCTGTCTCCCAAGAAACCTGGATGCAGGAGAAGTAACATTTAGAACTGGCCACTGAACAATGGATTGGTTTTAACTTTGGAAAGAGTACATCAAGGCTGTATATTGTCACCATGCTTATTTAACTTATATACAGAGTACATCATGTGAAATGTCAGGCTGGATGAATCATAAGCTGGAATCAAGATTGTTGGGTGAAATATCAACAACCTCAGATATGCAGATGTTACCATTCTAAAGCAGAAAGTGAAGAGGAATTAAAGAGCCCCTTGATGAAGGTGAAAGAAGAGAGTGAAAAAGCTGGCTTAAAACTGGGATGACCCAGAGGGATGGTATGGGGAGGAAGGTGGAAGGGGGGTTCAGGATGGGGAACACATGTACACCCGTGGTGGATTCATGTTGATGTATGGCAAAACCAATACAATATTATAAATAAATTAGCCTCTAATTAAAATAAATAAATTTATATAAAAAAACTCAACCTTCAAAAAATGTAGATCATGGCATCCAGTCCTATCACTTCTTGGCAAACAGGTGGGGAAAACATGGAAACAATGACAGACTTTATTTTCTCGGGGTTCAAAATCACTGCAAACAATGACTGTAGCCACAAAATTAAAAGACACTTGCTACTCGGAAGAAAAGCTATGACAAACTTAGTGTATTAAAAAGCAGAGACATTGCTTTGCCAATAAATATCTGTATAGTCAAAGCTATGGTTTTTCCAGTAGTCATGTACAGATGTGAGAGTTGGACCATAAAAAAGTCTGAGTGCTAAAGAATTGATGCTTTTAAATTCTGGTGCTGGAGAAGACTCTTGAGACTCCCTTGAACAGCGAGAAGATCAAAGCAGTCAATCCTAAAGGAGATGAATCCTGAATATTCATTGGAAGGACTGATGCTGAAGCTGAAACTACAATACTTTGGCCACCTGATACAAAGACCTGACTCACTGGAAAAGACCTTGATGCTGGGAAAGATTGAGGGCAGGAGGAAAAGGGGGCAACAAAGGATGAGATGATTGGATGGCATCACTACTCAATGGACATGAATTTGAGCAAACTCTGGGAGATAGTGAAGAACAAGGAAACCTGATGTGCTGTGGTCCATGGGGTCCCAGAGTCAGACATGACTTAATGACCGAACAACAACAATTCTGCAAAAATTATTTACTGGTAGGGGCTTCAGTTTCTTCATAGTATCATGTGAGAATAAGGTCAGGCAAAACACGCAAAGCACCTCGTAGACTACTAAGTGCAGTATAAGGACTCAAGTGATTATTTTAATTTTAGTTCTCTTTTCTCATCTGTCAGATCAAGATGATGCTTCTGTTAAAGAGAAAGAGCTGAGATATATTTTTAAAAAGGCTGTTGGTACTACAAAGGAAGATTTCTTGGTTAATTATGATGACAGTTTTCTTATGAGTAACTCAGTGCTTTAGGTAATGCACGTTTTTATTTCCATAAGGCAACTTCACATGCTTCAGTTCAGTAACTATTTCCTGGTCATTGACTGACCCTGAACTAGGTTCTAGGAGGTTAAAATGCCTATAAGTTACCTCTTCTCTCAAAGAGAGGACTCCAGTAGTAAGGAACTCAGTTTGATCACAAATTCCAAAATAACACACAGGGTCTTCCTTACTTCTGATGGCACCTATCATAATGCTTACACTGAGCTTAGGAATGTCATTGAACTTCACTGAATTTCTGAGAGGGTCCCATATCTTCATAGCTTAACTCTAAATTTCTCCTACAATATTACATAGTCCTTCATTTGTCACATGTAAAAATGTCTGGAATATTTTCAAAGATTTTTTTTCTTATTTTTCTCACTTAAGCTAATGCCAGTCTTCTAGATTTAAATGTGCCATCCATGTCTCTACAAATCCTACCATCTATTAAATCCTTTCATATTCCAGAGAATCCATCTTTGCATAGACTGCAAAATAAAAATCAAAAAAGTAAAGGTTAAAAGCAGGAGGTGGTGGAGAAGAAAGAGAATTATAAGAAGATACAGAAAACAAGTTCTTGGAAGAATTATCAGTGAAGACATAATTATTATGCGTCAACAGCCGACAGCTAGCATTAGTCCAAGGAAGCTGTCTGTATTCTCTAAGAACTTCAGACAATGTGGTATTCATTTATAAATTCTTGACAGCTCTTTAGATAGAGTGTGTATAAAAGTTTTGTAGCAGTACATTATCTTCCTGGATGTACTTTAATTTTAGAGTTAGAATATATTTGAAATAATTTCCCCAAGTCCAAAATACACTTCCCTTCAACTATATGAACTACATTTAGAGAATCATTAAAAGGATTAAAATGAGTTAAAAAGTTCCATTTTTTCTTTTTTAGTTTTCCCCTTTTCTATCTATAGATCTTTGAACTGTGTTTCTGGCTTGATCAATTGAATGTATATGATTGTTTTGAAAAATATATTCAGCCCTCAGGAAGGAATGTTTTCTATCATCCTGACCAAGCCAAGGCTGTCTAAATGTGCTGAGAAATCCTGATGAGGAAATGGTATAGACTTGGGAATGAAAGGAAAGGTAGCAGTGAAAACACTTTAGCAGACAATACAAAGAGACAGTGCACATTAGATCTTCAAGGTTTTTCAAAGAATCCATAAACAATTGAAATTGGCTTTTTGATTTTTTATGAGATTACCCCACCCAGCCTGCAGACTGTCCAGAGCAGCCTCTTTACTTGCTGCCAGGCCATCAGTTTTACTTGCATCACCATCCCCCAAAATGTAGAAACAAGCCTCACTGATCCCAGAATCCCTGAGGGCTTTTTTTTTTTTTAACCTTCTACCCAGTTACTTATAAATCATGTTCTTTGGTGACAGTATAGTAGTTATTGCCTTTACATTTGGATAAGCTGATATTTTGCTTATAGCTACTAACTAAAATGCCTGACATCCGGTCCCATCACTTCATGGGAAATAGATGGGGAAAGAGAGTCAGACTTTCTTTTTCTGGGCTCCAAAATCACTGTAGATGGTGACTGCAGCCATGAAATTAAAAGACGCTTACTCCTTGGAAGAAAAGTTATGACCAACCTAGACAGCATATTCAAAAGCAGAGACATTACTTTTCTGACTAAGGTCCGTCTAGTCAAGGCTATGGTTTTTCCTGTGGTCACGTATGGATGTGAGAGTTGGACTGTGAAGAAGGCTGAGCGCCGAAGAATTGATGTTTTTGAACTGTGGTGTTGGAGAAGACTCTTGAGGGTCCCTTGGACTGCAAGGAGATCCAACCAGTCCATTCTGAAGGAGATCAGCCCTGGGATTTCTCTGGAAGGAATGATGCTAAAGCTGAAAATCCAGTACTTTGGCCACCTCATGCGAAGAGGTGACTCACTGGAAAAGACTCTGATGGTGGGAGGGATTGAGGGCAGGAGGAGAAGGGGATGACAGAGGATGAGATGGCTGGATGGCATCACGGACTCGATGGACGTGAGTCTGAGTGAACTCTGGGAGTTGGTGATGGACAGGGAGGCCTGGCGTGCTGCGATTCATGGGGTCGCAAAGAGTCAGACACAACTGAGCGACTGAACTGAACTGAAAATGCCTGAATTGTTCTTCAAAGTCCCAATAGAAGCAAGCATTATGAGGACGAGTTTCAGGAGAGTTTTCTTAAAAGCCATAAAATGGTAATTCATGATCATACAACAACAAAGAAGACTGGGCTGCTGCAAACTATGGAAAAGGTAGTAAGGACCTAACATTTTACTTTCTGGTTAAAACCTGCCTTACTGGTTGAAAGTAAAGTCCATTAGAAGATAAAATAAAACCAGTAGCAAGACAGTATAAGAGAGTCATCATAAGAGCACCAACCATCAGGGGAGTCTTAATGTTCAACTAAACATTCAGATTCATAAGACTGTGACAGTCTTAAGACTGTGAGGCCTTCTGCCCTCAGCTGACTCTGTAAGAGGTAAGAGCCCCATTTACCAGCAGGTAAGAGCAGCACTGGGCTGCTTCTTCAGCAGAAGTCCTTGCAACAGTCCACACTGCAACTGTGCTCACTCAGCTCACCTCTGTAAAAGAAAAACTGTACTGGTCACTTGTGAAAAACAGTGAAGGAATTGAATAGAGGACTTACTGAATAAAGGAAGACTTTATTCAAGACTACTGCAGTAGGGGAGAGAGATGTTGAATGCAGCTCCCCTAAAACAAAAGGTGAAAAGAGTTTCAAATACTGGGGTGAGTTAAAGGGAAAGTACTAGAGTAGCTTAACTGGGAATTCCCTTGATGTGATTATGCCGTCTTTGCTTGCTAACTGCCCCTTCTTGCTTACTGAAGTTAGGCTCCTAATCTGCCAAAGAGACAGGGGAGAGGGGGGCCTATCCTTCTTGATGATCACATCTCAAAGGAAGGGCCTCTAGGTCCTTGAAAAAGACATTCCTGGGTTGTGGAAGATTTATATTTCAAAGGGACAAAGAATTTACAAGTTTTCTAAGGTTATGATTACATCTCAAAGGAAGGGCCTCTAGGTCCTTGAAAAAAACATTCCTGGGGTTGTGGAAGATTTATATTTCAAAGGGACAAAGAATTTACAAGTTTTCTAAGGTTAATGCTCTAAGAAAATGGAGGTCATGGGCCTATTTTCAGGAAGAAATCTGTCAGAAGTTTAGTGAAGCTGAAGGGTATGTTAAGGCCATCTGGGTCACCTAAGGTGACAGTTCAGGTGCAAGGGGATGAACCACACTGGCTTAAAAGCCTCCTGCCCCAGGAGACCCTGGATTTCTAGAACAAGTCCATAGGTCTTCCAAGGGATATGTCAAAATATAAGTGCCATCATGTCCAGAGAGGCCCAGAGTTTCATACACTATTAGATCTTTAGAATTCTTTCAGTCCAGATGGAATTTACCAATCTAAGGTCATTTTTACCAGAAGCAATGGCTTCCTAATAACACAGCTGACACTTTTTCTTATCAGGTATCCAGAAGGGAAAAACACCGATAGTTGGCCTAAGAGTCAAATTGCACTCATTTCACATGCCAGCAAGGTGATGCTCAAAATCCTTCAAACTATGCTTCAACAGTACATGAACTGAGAACTTCCAGATGTACAGGCTGGATTTAGAAAAGGCAGAGAGAGGAACCAGAGATCAAATTGCCAACATCTGTTGGATCATAGAAAAAACAAGAGAAATCCAGAAAAACATCTACTTCTGCTTCATTGACTATGCTAAAGCCTTTAACTATGTGGATCACAACAAACTGTGGAAATTCTTAAAGAGGTGGGAACACCAGATCACCTTACCTGCCTCCTGAGAAATCTGTATGCAGGTCAAGAAGGAACAGTTAGAACTGGACATGGAACAATGGACTGGTTTCAAATTGGGAAAGCAGTACATCAAGGTTGTATATTGTCACTCTCCTTATGTAACTTAGATGCAGAGTATATCATGCAAAATGTCAGGCTGAATGAATTACAAGCTGGAATCAAGATTTCTGGGAGAAATATCAATAACCTCAGATATACAGATGATACCATTCTAATGGCAGAAAGACAAGAGGAACTAAAGAGTCTCTTGATGAAGGTGAAAAAGGAGAGTGAAAAAGCTGGCTTAAAACTCAACATTCAAAAAAGGAAGATCATGGCATCTGGTCCCATCACTTCATGGCAAATAGGTAAGGAAAAAGTAGAAACAGTGACAGACTTTATTTTCTTGGGCTCCAAAATCATTGCAGATGGTGACTGCAGCCATGAAATCAAAAGACACTTGCTCCTTGGAAGAAAAGCTATGACCAATCTAGACAGCATATTAAAGCAGAGACATTACTTTGCCAACAAAGATCTGTCTAGTCAAAGCTATGGTTTTTCCAGTAGTCATATATGGATTGAGAACTGGACCATAAAGTAGGCTGAGCACAGAAGAATTGATGCTTTTAAACTGTGATGTTGGAGAAGACTCTTGAGAGTCCCTTGGACCGCAAGGACGTCAAACCAGTCAGTCCTAAAAGACATCAATCCTGTATATTCATTGGAAGAATTGGCCACCTGATGTGAAGAGCTGACTCACTGGAAAAGACCTTGATGGAGGGAAAGATTGAAGACAGGAGGAAAAGGGGGCAACAGAGGATGAGATGGTTGGATGGCATCACTGACTCAATGGAAATGAATTTGAGCAAACTCTGGGAGATGGTGAAGGCCTGGGAAGCCTGGTGTGCTGCAGTCCATGGGGCTGCAAGGAGTTAAATATGACTGAATGACTGAATAATTTCTTATGTGGAACAGAATTAATTTTTGGTATCCTTCACTCTTAATGGGTTTCCTAGGTGGTGCAGTGGTAAATAATCTATCTGCCAATGCAGGAGATATGTATGGGTTCAATCCCTGGGTTGGGAAGATCCCTCAGAGTAGTAAATGGCAACCCACACCAGTAATCTTAAGAATTACTGAAAAATTTCATGGACAGAGGACCCTAGCCAGCTTATACTCCATGGGGTTGCAAAAGTTAGACACAACTGAGCTTGCAGGCACATGAACTCATTCTTAATAGGTATGTACCATAAAAATGCTGTATTTTACCTTTTTGTTTTTTCTCTAAACATCCTCTCTCTAATCTTCTAAAAACATACACATGTATGAGAACGTACACAACTACACACATGTACACATCTACACATGCAATCCGTTATCCTGTCCTTTGCTATTTAAAAGTGGTTAAAATTCTTTCTGAATGAAAGCTGTCTTCGGTTTCACTCTTTTGTAATTCTAGTAAGTTACGTAAGTGTGACATGTGTTACTGGCTTTGCACATGTTCTTAGTTCTCTCAGCACTCTAATTTTCTACTTCCTTTTCTGGGGTTTCTAATTCATTTATACCATCTTGAAAAGCAAGCCTCCATGGACACACAGATTTATACATTGATTACAGACCTTGTCCACACAATATTTATCCAGTTAGTACTCAGAATAGCCAGGCTCTCTTCCATACATTAAATAAATACATGTCCCTTCAGTCTGGGGTGGGGGTTGTCAGTTGGGAGTACAATAGACAATTTCTTTCCAACATAATTTGATAAGAATTGTTTTTGATATATACCTGGGTAATACGACAGAAGATGAAAAATAGAAACCAATGAAAAGTATATCAAAATGTATTAGATGTAAGGTTCAATATAATTACTATAATTGTACCTTAAATTTAATTCTGAGCCTTCTAGGAGTTATCTTTAAAAAAAAGCAAATATTGTATCACAATGGACATTAAAAGAAGTAGAAGCAAAACTGTTTCTTTTTTTCCGAGGAAACAAAGTTTTGGCTTAAACTTTTTTTCCTGCTAATAAATTCTAAAATAAATTTCTTAGTGGAACTTTTATACAGGGAGTGTTGTTTTACAAAAATTAACTGTTAGCATTCATTTTATAAAATAGCAACAGAAGTAAAAACAAGAAACCGCTCAGTTGTTTGTTGAAACAATCCTGAATAAAACCTTGAGGAATATATGAAGGCACAAGTTGGTGAAAATAATTCTATAAACAGCTAAGTGGATATGATGCTGATATACAGCTGTCTCATGACTAAAGGGAGCCTAGACTAGCACCTGGCATGCTGCAGTCTCTGGTGTCACAAAGAGCTGGACATGACGAACAACTGAACCGCAGACTAGGACCAAGAGCACCAACCGGAGATGAATGGTACCTCTCGTCCAAACTCCTTCCGCAGAAGGAAGTCATTTCAGCTAGATGAAAAGCTGCTAACTTGATGCTGCATAATGTTTCAGTGATGTGATGAGTGTAATGGCGCTGCTTATTGCTACCTGAGAGGAAACCTGTATATTCTGGAGACCAACAGAGTGGGTACTAGAGTTTGCAAGGTTTTGCTAAATTAAAAATAAAACCCAACTACAATTAGCTGGTGTTCTCCCACAGAAGAATATCTATATGGAAGTATAGCCCTGGAGTTAATTGCATGTATGACCAAGATCCTCTTTTGGGAAGTTTTGGACCTGATTTAGCATTTGACTCTGTCTAGTCACTCTGTGTGGCTTAGATGGTAAAGAATCTGCCTGCAATGCAGGAGACCTGGGTTTGATCCTTGAGTCCAGAAAGATCCCCTGGAGAAGGGAATGGCTACCCACTCCAGTATTCTTGCCTGGAGAATTCCATGGACAGAGGAGCCTGGTGAGCTATAGTCCATGGGGGTCACAAAGAGTCAGATATGACTGATGACTAATACTAGCATTTGATCAACTAAGTATTCAAAGGAGTTCTCAGAAACCAGCCTCACGGATCACGGGAGATGCCTGAATCAAGAAATGTTTTCCATGTGGGGTACCACCAGTCACAACTCCCCCAGATGGCGGCAAACGTTACTTGTTTTCCTTTGGTACATATTTCTCATCTTTGTGAATTTTGGTCTTGCACACCATATATAAATGTATTTCTCTGATCAGAAAATAAGCTTCCTTGCAAGGCAGAGTTATTCATTACTAGCTTTTCATATTTTGAAGACTACCTGCCACAGGAAGTATTTGTTTAATTCATACTGTGGAGTTCTTTGTGGGAGCAGGTGGATGGGAAGGTCAGTTACCTTTTGACTTTACTCTTGGCTCATGGTAAACAACACTGCAAGTACACAGCAGCAAATGTTTGCTCTTCTTTAAGGATTGAGGGCATAGGTCCAGTTCATCTAAAATGAGAATCAAGCAATAAAGTTATAAAAGGAATATCAAACAATGAAGTTGCAAGATAAAATTCAAGGTGAGAATAGTGCCTAGGGTCATTCTCCCTTGCCCTAATTCATGTAGTGCTATAAAAATACATATTTTACAACACGCAACAACATGGCCTTATGTATTAAGGCCACAAATCTTGTCTACTGGTTAATACCAGCAGGGGTGGAAAAAAAAAATGATCCCATCCCTTACACGAGCTACTCATTTGGAATACAAAGAAATCATTTTGCATTAAAACATGAATCACAATCACTCAGGAGGAAAGCTGGTTTTGTCTGGTGGAGTTGGGACAAATAAATCAAGGAATAATGTGGGGTAAAATAGACTCAGATTAGTCACAGTTGATCTCCTTCTACAGTGAATTTAATTCACTCAGCAATGTAATTCTCAGTGACCCTTTGAAAATAGCTACTTTCATCAAAATGCAGTTATACATTTTATTAACTTAGTTACCTACTTATTCAGGACAATAAAAATTTCTATCTCTTAGGTAAAACTGAGGAAAAACTCAACAAGATTAAGAGTCTTGTGGAAATAAAAGAAGAGGCATTTTTACTTTCAATTCTGTGGCACTTCCATCAATGAAGTTGTTGTGTCTGCCTGATGTGTTGATGTTCCAACCTCTAGTTTTTTGAAAGCCCTTATTACAAGTAGTCATTCTGCATTAAGTCAGTGTTGTTTGTGAATCGGAACTCCCACTGTGCTGTAAACATGGGACTGTGGTTCATTCCTTTCCTGCAGTTCTTTTACCCTGATTAACAAACAGGAGAGAGAGGGTTCCAAAAAGCATTTGATAACTTGCTTGTTTACTTGTTTGCTCTACAAGTATTTGGTGAGTGCCTGCCACATACCAGACACTATGCCAATTGCTAGGGATAAAGCAATGAATAAGACAGATATTTGTCTTTGTCTGTGTGTAGCTTAGAACCTAGTGAAATTAAAGAACAAATCCTCAACCAAACATTATCAAGGTATGTATGGTAGAAACCAACACAACACTGTAAATAAATTATCCTTCAATTGAAAGGAAATAAATTTAAAAAGTATTATCATGGTGGATTCATGTCAATGTATGGCAAAACCAATACAGTACTGTAAAGTAAAAAAAAAAAAAGTATTATCAAGGTGGTGAGTGCTACATAGAGGGAAGTTCGAGGCACTCTGTGCACACAAGGGCTCCATGAGAAGGCTTACATGGAGGCTGAACTGAGACTTGAAGGAAGTTTTGAAATCTTATACTGTAGTCTTCATTTATGTGAAGAGGCCTCATCTAAGAAAAATAAAAAATTAAATGTTTCTATTCATCAGTTTATGCTCCTGAGTGTCCTGACCCATAGAGGTTCTCTAGCATAAAGAATGAAGGAACAGGGTCACTGACTTCTTATTCTGAAGTTTAACTCTCCTGAGGGCTGTGAGCATATGAAATGTTTTTTTTCCCTTTAATCTTGACCTAAGTTCTTCATTTTGTCTACAAAAAAGCCTAAAGTGTCACTTGTGATTATTGAAAACTTCTTGTATCGCCTCTTTCCTACAACCTTTCTCTTTAAGGAAAGTCAACACAAAGTCAATTCCTCTTCAAGGAATTCACACCTTTACTTTAGAATAGCAGTTCTCACCCCAGATACAATTCAGGGAACTCATAACTTGGATGAGAAAAAATTACATCCTTATTTCAGTCTTAATTTTACTTCTCTAACCTCTAACTTGGACTGCAAGGAGATCCAACCAGTCCATTCTGAAGGAGATCATCCCTGGGATTTCTTTGGAAGGAATGATGCTAAAGCTGAAACTCCAGTACTTTGGCCACCTCATGCAAAGAGTTGACTCATTGGAAAAGACTGATGCTGGGAGGGATTGGGGGCAGGAGGAGAAGGGGACGACAGAGGATGAGATGGCTGGATGGCATCACTGACTCAATGGACATGAATCTGAGTGAACTCCTGGAGTTGCTGATGGACAGGGAGGCCTGGCGTGCTGTGATTCATGAGGTCGCAAAGAGTTGGACACAACTGAGAGACTGAACTGAACTGAACCTCTAACTAAAATGTAGCATCACTTTCTCTTCCCATCCCCTTGTATACCATTTACTGTTGATTCTGCACACCAAAACTGTTAGAAGCAGCATTTGACAAAGACTGAGCCCCAAACCTGCCCACCAGGGCTCACTCTCTATAAAAGTCCAGGGTGCTAGAAATCTCTAAATGCATCATCAAGCACCTGGGACTTCTGAAAATGTAGCATTACTTTCATTATAAATACAGAAAACAAACCATGAAAGTATCAGCAGTACCTGTGACTTTACAGACCAATAGAAGCCAAAGATGTTTTATATCATACGTAAAAAGATACTGTATATAATATTTTACAGCTGTTAACATACCTTCAAATTTGTCTTTTTCCTCACTACTACTTAAAGTTATGGCTTGTTACATCTGCCAGGAGATCATACGTGATTGTGATCTTTCTACCTACAGCTGCTTATACTGTAGGCCTGGCACTGAGTAGTCAGTCTTTCCATCGCCAAATGGTAGCAAGTTCTCATCCTAGTGATCCAGGCTTGGATGTTTGACTGGATAGTTCAAATGAGATTTCTTAACTCCCTGTAAACACACATGTCTGTGTCTTTGAAAGTGTTAGTAGCTCAGTTGTGTCCAACTCTTTGCAATCCCAAGGGCTATAGCCCACCAGGCTCCTCTGTCCATGGGATTCTTCAAGGAAGAACATTGGAGTGGGTAACCATTCACTTATCCAGGGGATCTTCCCAACCCAGGGATTGAACCTGGGTCTTCCACACTGTGGGGAGATTCTTTACCATCCGAGCCACCAAGAAAGGGAGCTAATGTTGCACTGGAATGTGTAAATAGCCTTTACTTTGTCTTTTAAAAGTAAATTTTAACTTGGTTGTATTCAAAAAGCACTATCATGTTATTTAATGTGTTAGTAAAAATCCATTTTTAATATTTTGCTAATTATTCCACAATGGGTTTTCCTTTATGACCTTAGGGGAATTAATCTTATTTTGTGCATTTAAGAACATTTTTATGAGAAGTTTATACGACATGCCAAATCAGCCAAGGAATAAAAAAACAATGTCAAGAAACCCTGTGTTAGTATAAAGCTCTCCTGGTTACACTGCAATTATGCTACAACTTCACTTATAGAGTCCTTGTGGAGTTTCCAAAGGAGAGCAATGAACCTACACCGGTAAAACTTGTATGCTTATGTAAAGAACATGGTAAAGGCAACCTCCTTTAACTTCTGTATAGTCATATCTCTGGCACTCTGATATGTAATCATCAGCTTGGATTTTTAAAAATGTTTTTATTGAGGTATAACACACACAGAGAAATATTCACCAATCACAAAATATAAGCTATCACAAAGTGAATGTACCATAAACTATCATCCAGGTCAGGAGAGAGAACATTCTAGCACCCCAGAATTTTCCTTTCCTGCCCTTTCACAGTCACAGCTCCTTCTCCAAGGTTAATACTCTCTTCACTTTTGATACCATAGGTTAGTTTTGTCTGTTAGTGAACTTTACATAAATGAAAATGGCTGCAAGAGTCAGCCATGTTTATGTGTACAGCTACTGTCCATTCTTATATGCAGAGTACATCATGAGAAACGCTGGGCTGGAGGAAGCGCAAGCTGGAATCCAGATTGCTGGGAGAAATATCAATAACCTCAGATATGCAGATGACACCAACCTTATGGCAAAAAGTGAAGAAGAACTAAAGAGCCTCTTGAAGAAAGTGAAAGAGGAGAGTGAAAAAGTTGGCTTAAAGCTCAACATTCAGAAAACGAAGATCATGGCATCTGGTCCCATCATTTCATGGCAAACAGATGGAGAAACAGTGGAAACAGTGGTTAACTATTTTTCTGGGCTCCAAAATCACTGCAGATGGTGACTGCAGCCATGAAATTAAAAGACGCTTACTCCTTGGAAGAAAAGTTATGACCAAACTAGACAGCATATTCAAAAGCAGAGACATTACTTTGCCAACAAAGGTCCATCTAGTCAAGGCTATGGTTTTTCCAGTGGTCATGTATGGATGTGAGAGTTGGACTATAAAGAAAGCTGAGCACAAAAGAATTGATGCTTTTGAACTGTGGTGTTGGAGAAGACTCTTGAGAATCCCTTGGACTGAAAGGAGATCCAACCAGTCCATTCTAAAGGAGATCAGCCCTGGGTGTTCATTGAAAGGACTGATGCTGAAGCTGAAACTCCAGTACTTTGGCCACCTGATGCGAAGAGCTGACTCATTGGAAAAGACCCTGATACTGGGAAAAATTGAGGGCAGGAGGAGAAGGGGACGACAGAGGATGAGATGGTTGGATGGCATCACCAACTCGATGGACATGGGTTTGGGTGAACTCTGGGAGTTGGTGATGGACAGGGAGGCCTGGCGTGCTGTGGTTCATGAGGTCCCAAAGAGTCAGACATGACAGAGCAACTGAACTGAAGTGATTGTCCATTCATTCCTGTTGCAGCATAGCATTCCACTGTATGAACATATCCTGTTTTGTTCATTTATTCCATTGTGGATGTACAATTGCATTGTTTCCAGTATGGCCACAATACAAACAATGTTCCTATGAACGTTATCATCCACATCTTTTGGCACATATGGTGGTGGTGGTTTAGTCACTAAGTTGTGTCTGAGTCTTTGTGACCCCATGAACTGTAGCCCACCAGGTTCCTCTGTCCATGGGATTTTCCAGGACAGAATACTGGAGTGGGTTGCCATTTCCTTCTCCAGGGGATCTCTCCCAGCCAGGGACCGAACCTGAGTCTCCTGCATTTCAGGTGGATTCTTTACAACTGAGCCATCAGGAAAGCCCATTGAGAACTACTAATTAATGGGTATGCAAATACTCAGTTTTAGTAGATGAGTCATATAATTTTCTGAAATGATTATACCAATTTATATAGCAGCAATGTATGAAAGTTACAGTGATTCCACTTCCTCATCAATCCTTGGTAATATTTAGTGTCAATGTTTTATTTTTAACTATTCTAAAGTATATCTCATTGCTGTTTTAAGAATATTAAGTATATAAGTTCTATGACAGAAATTTACATACCAATTTTCTGAAAAACATATGTTTCAACAGAAACAGAAAACACGTTTTTCATTAAATATATGGAAGCTTATGTAAAAATTAAGACCATTTTTCTCTTACATTTTGTGTAGTTGAGAAAAAGGAACGTAAATTACTGGGTTTCTATCTGCTACTCTCTGAAAGGACTTACTGATAATCAAGACCCACATGATGCCTAGCTCCTAGGAGAGCTAAGAAGGTGGATGTAGACAAATGGACAGGTGTTAACAAGGCAGCATGATAAGAGCTGACAGAAACATACAAGATGGCAATGATCCTGTTTCAGGGGGTCTGGAAATTGAGCTCTAAGGTTATGTCAAAGGATGAGGACATTCCGTACAGGTGAAAATGTGGAGGTTAGGGAATTAAAGACAAACAGAACCACTTAAAAAAAAAAAAAGCCCATCACTAGCAACCGGTTCACTGAGGGACTGACATAGATAAAATAAAAAAGATAAAATAAAAGATGGAGGTATCTGAAGAGCACCAAGGTCCAAAGGTCTAGCGGAGTGGAATGAGGGACACGGTTGGCAGCCCAGTGGGAGGGGCGCTCTGAGTCGGCTTAGCACTTGTGTGCATAGACACATCACCTATCCACTGCTGATCTACGCATGTCGTGCTGGGTGTCACTGGGTCCTCTGGTGCCACAGCCCACCGTGGATAAATGGCCCAGGGGTGACAGAGCTGTAGATGCTTTGGAGCAGGAAATAAGGCAGGGTGAGCAGGGTGCTGCCACAGCTGCCAGAAGTCACCTGAATGAAGATATCTCAGGGAACCCCAGTGTGGGTTTCTGAATAGTCCAAGGAAAGGTTCTCTTCTCCCTTTCCCATCCCACTGACTTTAGCCTGTGTGAGCCCCTTGAAAATGTGATACACTCAGGAGAAGAGGAAAGATACCTAAGGTGACTTAGGTATAGTTTTTAAAGAGATATTTAGAGAGACACAATTCTTCTTGCCCAGTGAACTGGGAGTTTAAATTAGAAATGAATTTATTATGGCCGATTAAATAGTCACTTTTACTGTACACTAACTTAGGGGAGCAAGACCTGCATCTTTTACAGTTTGAGTGTTCTTTTTTTTTTCCTCAAGTGCTTGGCAACCCATATGAGGAGTGGATTAGATCCTCTCTGTGATTAGATATTTTTTCGTGGGTTAGAGATATGAAAGGAGAAAAGAAAGAAGGTGGGATAACACAGCAAAGAGTACAGTTCAATGACACTTCACAGAATCTAGACCTACCAGGAAAGAAAATGAAAAAGACAGAAGGTAACATGTCTGAGAGAAGCAGGCAGGCCTGGGAGCTCTTAGCGTTCACCATGAGATTCAGGGTCAGGTGAGACAGCACCAAATGAAGGAAGGAGAGAGAGAGGGGTAGGATCAGGAAGCAGACTGTTAACACTGTGGGAATTAAAATCTTGAACTTTTAAAAGCAGACATTTTTTATTTTTAATCCTAGTTCTATCATTTACTTACTGTACAACTTTAAACAATTTATGTAAACGTTCAGAGCCTTGGTTTCCCTCTCAGTAAAATGGGAGTTATTATGGTCTCTACCTTACAGGGTTGGACTCAGAATTAAATGAAACAAAAAATCTAAGGGTGATAGCTCAGTGTCCTGGCATGTGATAAGTGGCAGCTATTATAGCTGGTAATTCCTGTGATGGAATCCAGAATGATACAGCATCTACATTGTGGACAGGGGCTGATGCTCACAGTTTTAAGACTGTGACATCGAGGAGGTCAAGAATATTGTCTTGGATGACAATCTCTATAAACTCTGAAGTCAGTGCAGTGACATGATCTGGGATAGAGAGAAATTCTGTGAGCCAGATACCAAAATGTACATCAGCTAACAGAGACTGACCAGACAGTCAGAAGCAATCATGTGAAAGAAGGTTATGAGCATCAGGGTACCGGGATGTTTTTCAGGGAAGCAGAAGAATGGGAGCTCAGAGCTGACACTGGGGAACCAAAAGATGTGAGTTTTACTGCCAGTGCCGATACGGGTGATTGTGAGAAGGAGCAGCATTCACTTGAAAAAGATGCAAGAGGAAGGGCCCTCAGGGAGAACCAGGTTTCAATTAAAGTAAAACTGGAACAAAGAGTTCCAGAAAGTAGGAGAAGGATAGTAGAATTTGTTGATTGTGGACAAAAGCATCAGAGGGCACCTGAAAGGTTTGGGAGGAAGAGAAGCACGGCAGGCTGGAGTGATCGCAGGAGCCCTGAGCAGTGGGGTCCATCAGAAGCTCCCTGCAGGACCCTACAGGATCCTATGGGTGACCTGTAACCCCTTTAGAAGACCTTTTGAAAAGACTCAGGTTTCTCTGTGCTGTCAGGATGGAAAAGGCAAATATGATAAATCACAAACATGTACACACAGATTAAAAAGAAATCTGATTGGAGGGAATCCAAAGTATTAACTAATTAGTATATTTGACAATACTTATCCATAACTCCCATTCTACAGCATCCCAATAAAAAAAACCCAGAAACTTCCCTAATGAAATAATGACATCGTTCCCTCTCTCAAAAGCACCAGAAAATTACCTAGGCACATCCTATTCAAGACAAGCACTAGTTGCTTTACTTGGCAAATTCCAGAAGCTGTGAGGAAATGATTGGTTTTTAGGGAACCACTTTAGATACTTCGTTTGCTTCAGTTCTAAAGCGTCTGGTGTTTAGACTGTCTCTGAGCATGCTTCACATCTATTGAGAGGTCTTTGTCTTGTTCAGGACATGGTCTCATCTCGGTGCCCTAGACACCTTTAGGGAAACTGGAGAGAGCTGCTGTCTGAAAAACACACCTGCCAAAGCCAACTCTGACTGTGGCTTTGCTTCAAATTCCAAGAGCTTTTCAAACAGTAGGGTTGATGCTGCCAATGCTAAATACTGCATGTGAAATACAAGAAACATCCATATTGAGGGACACAAATGAAGATAAAATCACTGTGTCAGGAAAAATAAGAAAAATGGTTATAGAAGGGAGTAGTGATAGGCTCTGTTTAATGTTTAAATTCATTATTTTGTCTCTAGGTAAACAGCACAAAGGTGGGAAAGATTTTTAAGTCTTTATGGCAGAGACAAATTTTGTTAAAAAGAAAGAAGCAGTGAAGACATCTGTCTGCCAGGACAAGCAACTTCAGACCAGAGGAAACTCTCTTCGTCTCATTCAGACATTTGGAATAAATCACTGGTTGCCGGCTGGAAATAACTTGTTGGGAAGGATTTCCTGAGACGCTAATATTATGCTCGGAAATTCAATGTGCTGAACAAAGACAGCACTGTTTCGGAGTTCTGCTATGAATCCTGTGCACCTGGGCACTGGGCAGGGATGTCAAGGCCCTTGCATCCATTATTTGAAGTTGCAGGGGTTTCCCTCTGTGAGCACCAGGAGCTGTTGCATTTGCACATGGTTTGGAAGAAAGAATGTGGCAAGAACATGGAGCCGGGGTCAGGCTGAACAGCAAGTGAAACTCTATTTTGTCACGCAGGATCTGTGTGACCTTAGGGAGCTCTGCTTACTCTCTCTGAGGTTAGTTTCCTATATATAATCTGAAGTGAATGTGAAGTGAAAGTCACTTAGTCGTGTCTGACTCTTTGTGACCCCATGCACTATACCGTCCACGGAATTCTCCAGGCCAGAATACTGGAGAGGGTAGCCATTACCTTCTCCAGGGGATCTTCCCAACCAAGGGATCGAACCCAGGTCTCCTGCACTGTACACAGATTCTTTACCAGCTGAGCCACCTAGTGATAATTCCATGATATAAAGTATGTAAGGCATCTAGAAAAATTTCCAGTTCTTAGAAAACATTCAATAGCATTTATCATACAACTAAAGCTCCAGATCCATATGCTTAATGGGAAAAGGAAGAGTATATTCCATTATATAACAACTTTGCTGTTAGCCGATTATATATTCACACTAAGTCCAGAAGAGTTTCAAATAGTTCTCCAATTCAGGTTCCAGCATCAAAAACCACATGGGTACAGAGGTTCTGGGTTAGGATCCCTTAGGCTTTCAACAAAAGTTCAGCCCATCAAACAGTGAATGTAACCAGGGGAGTGTGGGAAAGAGGGTTCAAGCTTCCTTGGAACTTAAGGAGGTAATCAGACTTTTGAGACAATCAAGATGGGCCATTCTCAGCAGTTCTCCTATGAGTTACAATATTTAAAGACTTCAATCCATTCCTCAACTACAAGAGATCCTTTGCCTCTCTGGCTTCTTCCTGTCATGCTGTGTTTGTGTATGTTGGAAAGGGTGAATGCTGAAAAGGAAAAAGTCCCATTCTGCCATGGCTCCTCTGATGGACTTCACACAGCTCTTACAAAGCGAGGTATAGCTCTCTTCTTCCTAATGGTTAAAGACAGGCTGAGGTGTTCTGTGCCCTAACACCAGGGATAAGTGTAACAGCAAAGAACAAATATGACTCCATATATTGGGTCTGTTTCTTTTATTTTAACCTTTGTATTCTGTTGCTTTTGCTGAAAGTTTAAAATGTTGCCTATAGCAAGAAATATGCAGGACAGCCCATTCTCAAGGCTCTGATTTTTTAAAGGTATAGCACTTTTCCATTCATACAGAGATAAAAAGTTGCAGAACAGAGAATAATATTTGTCTTTATAGGAGGTTTACAGGTACATCATGACCTGACCCACGTGGACAGCTGCAAGAACAAAGGATGTGGGCACCAAGAAGTTTCCAGCCACCAACCATACCCCTGCCCCTTTTAGTATCATCTGGAGAAAATGACTCTTTGGAACCCTAGCCCACCACCTTCTCAGTCTTTCGGCTTTTGAATAAAGTTACTAATTCTTGCCTCAACAACCTGTCTCTTGATTTACTGGCCTGTCAGGCAGTGAGCAATATGAGCCTGGAAAGGGTAACCGAAGCTCCTGGTTTGTTCAACTCTTAGAGGCTGTGATTGCAGGATCTTCCACTTATTTCTCTACTTTCGAGTTCTTTAAAGTCTCCCAAAACCAATCTCCATTACCTTGTCCAAGACATACTGGCGGTCCCTTGGGTTCTACTGTCGCTGTATCCTGCTCAGGCGCTGTGGTGGGTCCACCTCTGCCTAACTACTGAACGTCGAGCTTTCCCACTCCTGCCCAAGATCTCTTCCTACATCTTCTATCATCATCCTACCTTCTTTTTAAGGAGAATAGTTTCTTTTTTCTCTTGAGACAGAGAAGTCAGCCTTAATCTGGGCATGAATATTAACAGAAGTCCTATGAAGAATGGATCTTCCTCTGATTTATTCATAAGTGACAGGGAACTTAACCCACTCACTATAGGATACAAAGAACCTCCAACAGACAGCACTTCATGCCCATCAAGAAGCCTAAATTCCATAGCGAGAGTCGAGCCTCCAGGTCACTGATCCTGGGGTCACAGTGCTTGGTTTTCTTCTTCCTGTTGCATGTTGTTATGCTGACCCAGCATAGCCAACAACCAATACAACTACCATTTGGAATTTAGTGCTTAAGTTAGAAGTATATACTTAAGGAAACGAGTCCCTTTTGTTCCCATGTCACATACCCAAAACCAGAGGTTGGGGAGCCAGGGGCTTTACTTAAACTTTGAAAAATGAGACTTAGTGGTGGCATTCCTAGTAGCACTGTATACATGGACAGGAAATTCATATACAGACTTCACTGAGATGCCACATCACAACCATCAAACCGACAAACTTGAAAAGAGCTTGAACAATTATTTCTGGTATGGTGGTGAAGAAAAGGGTATTCTCATATAGTACTAAGCATGAACCATCACACTGTAAACATCTATTAGAAGTACTTATACCATTTAATCTAGTATTTCAACTCCTGAGAACCTGTGTCATAGAAATAAAATATTCCTTTCTGAAGGGACATTTGCAGAGGATATTCACCATAGTATTATTCATTTTGGACAAAATGGATAACACATAAAATACCTATCAACAGAAAAATGACTGAATACATTTTACATCTACACCATGAAGTATGATGCAGACATGAAAACAAACAAATTAGAGTTGTACCAAATTCACAGAGTTTTCCATGAGAAAAAGATAGGAAATTGTCAAAATGGATTATTTATGGGGAGGGGAGGCATAGGGTAGCATGCCGATATGGGGGAAAGAGTAAGAAAAGTCAAATAAATAGCTTATATAGTCTTAATCTCAGTTGTATATAAAATTTTTTCAATATCATTATACATATGAATTATTGTACACCCACCAACATGGACCTCACTTTCAATGTCCTGGCCACAGACTCATAGGAGGGAAGCCCTGTACTGGTAAGGTATGCCTGAGGCAACTCAGCAAGATGGTTTTGTTTATCTAGAATCTTCTTTGATTCAAGGTACCTGCAGAGTCCCATAACCAGTTTTACATCTCTAATGCTGTTCTGGAACTGTGCTTTTTCTCAGTTACAACTCCATGTAAATCAACTATCGTAGTAGTGTTAGTCACTCAGTTCTGCCCAACTCTTTGCGACCCCAAGGACTGTAGCCTGCCAGGCCCCTCTGCCCTTGGAATTCTTAAGGCAAGAATGCTGGAGTGGGTAGCCATTCTCTTCACCAGGGGATCTTTTCAATCCAGGGATTGAACTTGGGTCTCCTGCATTGCAGGTAGATTCTTTACGATCTGAGCCACCAGAGAAGTTTCTATACTTCAACAAAAAATAAACAAATTAACCTTCCTCCCTTCCCCCACGCATAACTCCCAGACACAGAGCAGCCATGATTTGCTTCTTACAGCTCCTGGGGCCTTCACTTGTTTTTCCCAGGGCTCCTTCAAAGTCTCAAGCACACTGATTTTATCTAATCACACTAGCACCTCCAAAAATCTTTAAAGCCTAAATCTCTCTTTCTCAACTAATGAAATATAACTTTGCTTTAGGAAAAAAAAAAAAGACTATGAAATTTATTCCACTGAGATAAATCTGAAGGAAAACTGACTTACCTTCCTCAGCCAAATGTAACTGCTAATATGCCCTCCTTAAAAACAACACAGAAAACTGCCACGCCTCCCTTCGCGGTAAAGGGTCAAGTCAGGTGTAACAAATCTTACTACTTTGAGTTTCGGAATAACACACACTTACCAGGTATACACTAGGATTTTGAAACACCAGTATAAAATGGACTTATGTGAGTGGCCCTCTGAAGTGACCCTCTGAAAGTGACCCTCTGAAGATTGGTCTAGAAAATGTCATGGCATTATAGGTCTATTCAGTGTCTCTCATCATTTGCACAGCCCATGTTCCATGTATATTGTCACCCTGCTTATTTAACTTATATGCAGAGTACATCATTCATAAGGCTGGGTTGGATGAAGCACAAGCTGGAATCAAGATTGCCATATCAATAACCTCAGATATGCAGATGACGTCACCCTCATGGCAAAAAGCAAAGAGGAACTAAAGAGCCTCTTGATGAAGGTGAAAGACGGGAGTGAAAAAGCTGGTTTAAAACTCAACATTCAAAAAATTAAGATTGCAGTATCCAATCCCATCACTTCATGGCAAACAGATGGGGAAACAATGGAAACAGTGACAGACTATTTTCTTGGGCTCCAAAATCACTGCAGATGGTGACTGCAGCCATGAAATTAAGAGACACTTGCTCCTTGGAAGAAAAGCTATGACCAATCTAGATAGCATATTAGAAAGCAGAGACATTACTTTGCCAACAAAGGTCTGTATAGTCAAAGCTATGGTTTTTCCAGTAGTTATGTATGGATGTAACAGCTGGACCATATAGAAGGGTGAGTGCCGAAGAACTGATGCTTTTAAACTGTGATGTTAGAGAAGACTCTTGACAGTCCCTTAGACAGCAAGGAAATCAAACCAGCCAACCCTAGAGGAAATCAGTCCTGAATATTCATTGGAAGGCCTGATGTTGAAGTTCTAATACTTTGGTCACCTGATGCAAAGATCTGACTCATTGGAAAAGACCCTGATGCTGGGAAAGATTGAAGACAGGAGGAGAAGGGGATGACAGAGGATGAGATGGTTGGATGGCATCACTGACTCAATGGACATGAGTTTGAGCAACGTCCAGGAGATGGTGAAGGACAGGGAAGCCCGGCGTGCTGCAGTCCATGGTGTGGAGAACAGACATGACTGGGTGGCTGAACGACAGCAACACCACGTTCCATTCATGGAGAATGGCCATCCTCCTCTTTTTTGACTTTAACTCATAACCTCATCTCCATTCTCCACTTCCAGACTGGACACATGAGAAGCTGCCTCCTTCTCCTCTCTCTCTTATCTGCAGTTTCACGCTAGCGCATGGCCAATATTTAGGGAAGTAGCCAACATGCACTCCTCAATCTGCCGATGGCAAAGTCAAATTGTAAGAGGCTCAGGCTGTGCCCAGTGAGCTCACCTATGCCCCAATGGGTTGTGGACATCTGAACACATCATCTCAGGTATGAGCTTAATTATCTCGACTCCACAATTTTCTCTGGAAATTTTAGTTCACAGTATATCCAGGATACAGGCTGATCTCTAATTTTAAATATGTGATGTGATTGGAAACTACTGTCTAATACCGCTTAGTACAACTCACTTAATGTAAGACTTGTGGTTTCACTGATCTTTTAAGAAATATCCTGAAATGTCTCGGCCATAATTCCAAGTGAATAGCCCAGACAGTTTTGTAAGATTTAATCTAACACTGCAGGGCCCTGAAAATGTTGCCTTCAGGGCCAAGCTCACTTCACCAATGTCCCTAACTCTTCTGCAATTTTTTCAACATTATAATGACTCCCCAGGACATGCAGTACGCCATTAAATACGTGTCTTTCTTACACTGGTTACAGAAACAGGACCTTATTGCTAAGGGAACTCTCTGAATTTTCTTTGGAGTATCTTTCCCCTGCTCCCTCAAAAAACAAAACAAAACAAAACAAAACAAAACCCATGAATGGATTTTCCCCTCCATGGATGCTAATATTTCAACCTGACTCCACAACATCTTCTACATTGACCACTAAGACTTGAGCTCTTCTAACCAATTCTTTTTTTGCCAATTCTTACTAAGTTGTCTCTGCTCTTTCTGCTTCCACTCAATCTAACTGTAATAACAGGAAGACTGTGGAGGGCCCTGCTGCCTGCGGTCTGCTGACAGAGCTTGGCTGTATTAGGCTTCCACCAACATTTGATTAATCTTTATTCACTTCTCTGTACAAGTTCCATGGTCCTTCTCTCTACTACCTTAAATAAAACTTCTTTTTCTAATTTCAAATACTGGAAGTCTTTTATCTCACTTTTCTGGACAGTGAACATATTGGAATGCATTCTCTAAAATCGTAAGGACTTTTTCACTTTTGCCAAACAGATGGTTGACTAAAGGGACCTCACAGTTGTTATAATTTATGTCTTCATGATTAGGCATGAAAACAAGCATTATTTCATACGTTTACTGCCCATGATGTTTATTTTTCTCTAAATGATTATTCAGAGACTTTGCTGATATTTCTGTTTAGGTATCATACTATCTCTCTTTTGAATGTATATTTCAATTGTTGGCCAGAGTGTAGAAAAACTAGAGCAGACATACACTGATTGTTAAGAGTAAAACTTTCACAGGCAGTTTGGAAAGCAGTTTGGCCATACCTTCTAAAGTTAAAACGTGAGTGTACACTATGAGCTGGCAATTCCATTCTACAGCCAGTTTAGGAGAAAAATCTCCCTCAGGTTTTTAAGGCAATATATAAAGAGTGTTTATTGCAATAATCTTTGGATAGCAAAGATTTGGAAATTAACTAATTGTCCCTATTTGGAAAGCATAGAAAATTATTTGCTCTACATATAAAGACAAAGAATTAACACCTAGAATATATAAACAACAAGTAATTCATGAATATATTGTCCTTGTGAAAAACATCATAATGATATACACAAAATTAAATCTCCCTTTTATTACCACTCCAAATCCCAGGTCCCTCCTGAGAGGCAACTGCTATTATCAACTCCCTATGTACCATGTTCATAGCCTTTTGCCTGCCTTTCTATTTTAATTTATCTTTTCTTGTTGAATTTTAGCATTTTATATACTTGATATCCTAGAGAAAGTGACGGCTACCCACCCCAGTATTCTGGCCTGGAGAATTCCATGGACTGTGCAGTCCATGGGGTCGCAAAGAATCGGACATGACTGAGCGACTTTCACTTTCACATACTTGATATAAATCTGATTTCTGCTACAAATAGATACAAAGTCTAGTCCATTATTTATTATATCATTCCATCATAAAGAAGCTTCTAAATCTGACATCAGATTTATCAGCCTTTTTTTTTTTTTTACAGCTTTTGGGCCTTGTCTCTAGAGTTATGTTATAAAAATCACAGACATAGTCATATGTTTTCTACTATTACTTTTATAGTTTTTTTAATATAAAGTCCTTATTATATGTAGGATTTATTCTTGTGAATAGCTTGTAGCATAACCTTATTTCTTTCCTGACAGTTAACCAATTTCCTGAAAACTATTTATTAAGTAATCTATATATTCTACAGTGATTTGAGATGCCAATTTTACAATACAATATATCCTCAAATGTACCTGGGATAGTTCTAATGTTTTATCTTAACTCTCTAATCCACTGAATTCATAGAAACCAAAAAAGATCACAAAATAAGCAACAAAACACTAGTTAGAATTCAAAATCCATTCATGTAGAAAACACTCTTAAATTTTTACTAGAATAATCTCTTATTCCACATTATTCTTAGTAGTTCCACTTTGCTGACTGAACTGCAAGTGATACAATAGTTTTAATTGTGTCATGCTTCTTATGATTAGCCTATTGTATGTTGAATTCTATCATAGAGATACAAGGAACCAATGAAACTGTGTAACACATATTAAAGAGAGCAGTAATATAAAGTAGACCAATTAAGGAGAAGTGTCTGTTTCTATTATACTGATGAGAAAAATGAGGTATTCAAAGGTGATGGGATTTCCCCAGTCATAGAGCAAGAAAGTGAGAGCATAAATTTCAATATAAGTTGTTAGTCCAGAACTCATGTACTCAACCTAAGTATATGAGTTCAGATTATACGTACTTAACTATTTCTTAAAGTGACTTCCAACTGGAATAAGATTAAACATCCATGAGTTCATAACAGTACTCTATGTTCCAGCAATGTTTATTCCAAAAATGTTTGTTTACCTACATTTCCTTATTTAGCCCTATAAAATCAAGCAGTTTATGAGTAACTACAATTTTAAATGTCATAGAATGCTGTTGCCAGGTAGTTACAGCCAAAGAGCTTAGGAAAACTGTTTTAAAATAGAATGTACATGCTAAGTCATGTGTGACTCTGTGATCCTATGGACTACAGCCTGCCAGGCTCCTGAGAGAGTTAATTCTTTGGTAGGTTAATAAGAAGTCTGGGGCCCCCAAGGGGGAGAAAGGGATCCAGGGCTCTTGAGGAGGAGAAAGGTATCCAGGGTTCTCAAGGAGGAGAACAGGACAGAATTTTTTTTCCCTATATTCTTTCATCTTAGTCACATAAGATGTTATTTTCTTTAAGCCCAGAGCTAATGATTACACAACAAAACAACTCATCTTGCTTGAGGGTATTTTTTCCCTTAAAGTGAAAGTGAAGCAGTCCTGTCTGACTCTTTGCGACCCATGGACTGTAGCCCACCAAGCTCCTTCGTCCATGGGATTCTCCAGGCAAGGATACTGGAGTGGGTTGCCATTTCCTTCTCCAGGGGATCTTCCCCACCCAGGGATTGAACCCAGGTCTCCCACATTGCAGGCAGATGCTTTAACCTCTGCACCACCTAATAATTATATAACAACAATGTATCTTGCTTAGGGACATGTTTGTTTCTTCTTAACAGGAAACTTCTGACTAATCTTGTTATTTTAAGAGTATGTTGTGGGAGTGGCTCTGGTAAGACCTTTCTATTGTTAGTTCTAATCTTGTTAATTTAAGATGTAGGTTGTGGGAATGGGTCTGGTAAAAATATCTAAGGCCTTGATAAGACTTGATAGTGAAGAAGGCAATGGCACCCCACTCCAGTACTCTTGCCTGGAAAATCCCATGGACAGAGGAGCCTGGTGGGCTGCAGTCCATGGGGTCGCTAAGTGTTGGACATGACTGAGCGACTTCACTTTCACTTTTCACTTTCATGCATTGGAGAAGGAAATGGCAACCCACTCCAGTGTTCTTTCCTGGAGAATCCCAGGGATGGGGGAGCCTGGTGGGCTGCCGTCTGTGGGGTCACATAGAGTCGGACACGACTGAAGTGACATAGCAGTAGCAGTAGCAAGACTTGATAGGGCACTCTCCTTCCCTGTTCTGATAATCTATGTCAGAAGCTTTCTCTGTTCTTTTTCACTGCAATAAAACTTCTGTCACACAAAAGCTCTGAGTGATCAAGCCTAGTTCCTGGTCCTGAAGCTAAATCATCTTCTCTGGGGATCTTGAATCTAACGTCATTCACCATAAAGCTATCACTCCTCTGCCCCTGGGATTCTCCAGGCAAGAATACTGGAGTGGGTTACCATGCCCTTCTCCAGGGGGATCTTCCCAACCTAAGGATCAAACCTGTGTCTATTCTGTCTTTTGCCTTAGCAGGCAGGTTCTTTACCACTAACACCCCCTGGGAAAGCCCTATAACAGAATAGTCCTCTCTTATTAATGCATGATTATACACCAAAAATTATTCTAAGACTAAGATAAAAGTATAACTTAATAATAATAATAATTATTATAATATTCCTAACATCGAGTAGATTTTCCACTTAGAGTGATAACACAATCACAAATAATAATTTTATTATTCATTTATAAATAATTATTATTCATTTATAAATAATAATTATTTGTTATTTATTTAGTTAGTTATCAGCACATACCTAACACCTATGGAATAATAACCTTGCCCTTTGACAACTGAGATAGTGGCACTATCTATTAGATAACGTGTGTAAAGTAGTTAGCACAGTACCTATCACATCCCTGTCAATCATGATATAGTATCTGTGATTGTAATAAATCAAGTTACTCAAAAAGATAAGCAGTGAAAGCATAGCAAATGCTGTTTTTAAAAATGAAAACTGGAATAGAAGACTATAAAGTTAGAATTCAAAAAGCTTGTTTTTGTACAAGCAATTTTAACTTGACATATAACATTTTAGTTTAAGGTGTACAACAGAATGATTTGATATTTGTATATATTATGAAATGATCACCACAAGAACTCTAGTTAATACTCATTACTGCATATAGTTACAAATTTTTTTCTTGTGATGAGAACTTCTAGGATCTACTCTCTGAGCAAATAAAAAATAAGGTATTATTAACTATAGTCACCATGCTATAGTTGACTACAGTCAATACCATTTATTGAAAGGACTGTTCCTTCCTCACTGTATATTCTTGGTTCATTTTTCATAAGTTGAAAGTGAAAGTGTTAGTCGCTCAGTCATGTCCAACTCTTTGCGAGTCCATGGACTGTAGCCTGCCAGGCTCCTCTGTCCATGGAATTTTCCAGGCAAGAAAACTAGAGTGGGCTGCCATGTCCTTCTCCATTTTCATAAAGTAATTGATCATAAATGTGTGGGTATAAGTTCTAGGTACATACCCTGCTCCAAACACACTCCTGCCCCTGGCTTCTGGCAACCATCAGTCTGCTTTCTGTATATATGAGTTTGTTATTTTCAGATTACACATGTAAGTGAGATCATATAGTATTTGTATTTCTCTTATTTGCCTAGCATAATATACTCTAGGTCAATCCATACTGTCACAAATAGCAATATTTCATTTTTAATGGCTGAATAATATTCCACTGTATGTATATGCTTATATACATATAAATACACACACACACACACACACACACACACACACACACACACGCTCATCTTTATCCATTCATCTTTCAATACACACTTAGGGTGTTTCCATGTCTTGACTACTGTAAATAATGTTGCAATGAACATGGGGCTGTATATATATATTTTTGAATAAATATCCAGAAGTAGAATTGCTGGATCGCAATCAACCTATTTTTAATTTTTTTAGTAACTGCTAAACTACTTTCCACAGTGGCTGCACAAATTTACATCCCTACCAATAGTGTACCACTGTTCCCTTTTCTCTACATCCTCACCAATACTTGTTATTTCTTTTATTATTATTGTTATAGTCATTCTAACAGGTGTGAGGTTATATCTCACTTTGGTGTTGATTTGCATTTTCTTGATGATTAGTGATATTGAGCAACTTTTCACATGCCTGTTGGCTATCTACATGTCTTCTTTGGGAAAATGTCTATTCAGATCCTCTACTCATATTTCAGTCACACTGTTCTTTTTTCCTGCTGTTGAGTTGGAGAAGTTCTTTATATATCTTGGATAATTTGTAAATATTTTCTCCCAATCAGTAAGTTGCCCTTTTGTTCTGTAGATGGTTTCCTTTGCTGTGTAGAAGCTTTTTAGTCTGATGTACTCCCATTCAGTTTTGCTTCTGTTATCCTTGAATTTGGTGTCAGTTCCAAAAGATCACTGTCAAAAAGCTGCTTTTTGACACAAAGCTTATTGCTTATGTCTTCTTCTAGGAGTTCATTGGTTTCAGATCTTATATTCAAGTCTTTAATCTATTTTCAGTTGATATTTTGGAGAAGGCAATGGCACCCCACTCCAGTACTCTTGCCTGGAAAATCCCATGGACAGAGGAGCCTGGTAGGCTGCAGTCCATGAGGTTGATAAGAGTCAGACATGACTAAGAGACTTCACTTTCACTTTTCACTTTCATGCATTGGAGAAGGAAATGGTAACCCACTCCAGTATTCTTTCCTGGAGAATCCTAGGGACGGGGAGCCTGGTGGGCTGCCGTCTATGGGGTCGCACAGAGTTGGACATGACTGAAGTGACTTAGCAGCAGCAGCAGCAGTTGATATTTGTATAGGGTGTAAGGAAATGGTTTAGTTTCATTCTTTTGGATGTGGCCGTCCAGTTTCTCCAACACCATCTGCTGATGAGACTATCCTTTCCTCACTGTATACTTCTGATTCATTTTTTAAATTAATTGACCATATAGGTATGGGTTTATTTCTGGGTTCTATAGTCTGTTTCACTGATCTATACTTCTACTGTATTAGCCTTTCTGAAATCACTCTTAACATTTAAATGTTCTCAAGATTCTAGAACATCTACAGCAAAGAAAAACAGCAGTAGTATATACAATTAAATTCTATGTAATCTGATAGTAAAAAAAAAGATATAAATGTCATTCAACTGTAAACTCCTAAAGGACAAAAGAATGTAGTTCAGAAGAAATACAATTTTAGTATCAGATTGTTGTAATCTTTGTTTTTTAACCTTTTTATTATAGAGAGAATTATGCACTAGTGGTAAAGAACTCGCCTGCCGATGCAGGAAACTTAAGAGATGAGGGTTCGATCCCTGGGTTTGGAAGATCCCCTGGAGGAGGAAATGGCAACCCACTCAGTGTTCTTGCCTGGAGAATCCCCATCGACAGAGGAGCTTTGAGGGCTACAGTCCATAGGTTCACAAAGAGTCAGACACGACTAAAGTGACTTAGCATGCTGCATAGAAACATTTGGCCTTCCCTGGTGGCTCAGACGGTAAAGCGTCTGCCTACAATGTGGGAGATCTGGGTTCAATCCCTGGATTGGGAAGATCCCCTGGAGAAGAAACATTTAAAATATAATCAATATGATCAAGTTTAATGTGGCTCTGGAAAAAATAAAGGATTTTCATATCAAGAAACCATGTTATTTACAACCATTCAAAATTACCCTATGATCTGTAGCCTGAGGGTAGGCAATGATGACTTTGTAGTTGTTGTTCAGTTGCTAAATCATGTAGAACTCTTTTGCCACCCCATAGACTGTAGACCACCAGGCTCCTCTGTTCATGGGATTTCCCAGGCAAGAACAGTGGAGTGGGTTGCCATTTCCTTCTCCAGGGGATCTTTCTGATCCAGGGATCAAACCCATGTCTCCTGCATTGGTAGGTGGATTCTTTACTATTGAGCCACCAGGGAAGCCCAGTGATGACTTAATATTGGAGAAAACTAAAGGATCATATGGCAAATTGCTTTATGTACAGCTCTTGAGTCCAACATGAACATGAAGAGTCATCAGAACTGTCTCACTAACATAAGAGAAAAATATTGTAAAATAGGCAATAATGTCAAATAATTTGAAAATATGAAGAAAATTGGAACATTGTGGATTGTAGGAGCAACCGACACCTTCTTAACCATGTCAATGATGTTTTCTATAAAAATTTCTGTTAGTTTTCATGAAAAGATAAATATTAATAGTTTCATTTTGTTAAGAGTGCTCGAGAGCTCAAATGACTGACTTAAGATCATGAAATGAATCAGAAATAGAAATAGATACTGTCTTCTCAGTGCTGTTCCTTAAGTGAAAAAACAAAAATGCCATCTTGAGTCAATTAAAACTAGAAAGCTATAAAAATGAAAGAAATGATCAAGGAACATGATTTCAAAAAGAAAAAAAATCATTTTATAGCATATATAGACTTATTTTCTGGTATTTTAACTTATAGGGATATGGCCTTAATGTAGGTTTGAAAGCTTTTCTGAAAGCTGCAGCAACAATTTCCCACCTGGGTGAGTAATCATGCCAGGGGGCCACTATTCATCTCAGTCATTTTTTTCTGCAATAAATGGACATGAAAGAACCAAATGAACATTAAAACAAAGCTTGTCATATTCAGCAATCTCTCCAGGGTCTTATAGATGGATTGAAATTAAGCACTATTCAGATGAATTTCATGCTTTAATCAATATAAAATAATTAAACTGCAAAAAAAAATCCCTTAGAAGCCAACAGGCCATTGTGAAGAAATATTCTAACATTTGAGGGAAATTTTTTGATAGTGGAGATAGGAATTAACCACAGGGTAAATTATTTCTGAGGAAGAAATAAATTATTCTGAGGAAGAAGTCTCTCTACAGGAGACAGATAGCCAGGTGAGTTCATCCTGCCTCAGAAGCATGTGCTAAGTCTCTTCAGTTGTGTCCAACTCTGTGACCCCATGGACTGTAGCCTACGAGGCTCCTCTGCCCATGCGATTCTCCAGGCAAGAATCCTGGAGTGGGTTGCCATTTCCTCCTCCAGAGGATCTTTCCAACCCAACCAAGTATTGAACCCATGTCTCCTGCATTGGAAGGCGTTTTTTTTGTTTGTTTGTTTTTCTACTACTGGCGCCACCTGGAACCCTAGAAGCACAGATGGGAGCAAACATTTTATCCTAGATGGCAGCAGCAGTCATAAGTGTAGCACTGCACAATCTGAGCAAGAACTGACAGAAACAGAAATAAGTAGAGGTGTGGACATAGACTTGATAAAGATTCTGTGCTCAAATACCTAACTCTGAGAAATGACTGGTATGAGGCAGAGATTCTTTCAAAGATCATATTAGCCCTGATGAGAGTGACCAATTGTGACACACACAAAATTAGAGTGCATCTTGGATCAGAGCAATGCCAGCACTACTGTGATTTGTGCAAATCCACTACCCTTCTAACTATATGATGATGATGAACAGAGAGGTACAGATAAAACAAAACCAAATGAGCCAGGGCTTCTCTCCTGAGAATCTAGAATTGAAACAGAAAGACATGGGGACATGTGCTGAGTCAAAACCACAGTAGCACTCTAAAAGAAGCTCCGCTAGGACCACTTACTGAGATCTGAGACCCTACTCACATTCCTGTCTCCCAAGAAGCATGATTGCTTGGCTTTTTCAGATTGTGTGTAGCTCCCTCCAATAAACCCATTTTCTCCTTGAGATATTGAGCATCATTTTCTCTCTGTTAGCTGCAAAAAAATAAACTTTACCTAATATATCTGTCCATTGTAAAATGTCACAGAATCATGTGAGATGTGAATGAAGGTGACCCATGGAATGAACAAATGATGCTAAGCAAAATGTTCCCCATCTAACAACAAAGTACTAAACATAAATAGAAAACAGACTTGGTCATACCCACTCCTAATTAGGAGATATTTAGTAATGGGCCAACAGAAATCTAGAAGATATAACTATTTACAGTCTTTTTATGCATGCATTTAAATTAACAGTCTATTTTATGTACATTATTCCATGGTGGGTGTCTAGTTCTCCTTGAAGGATTAGCCAAATGAATCCTTCAATGTCTAGAAAGTTCAAACCTTACGAAATGATGCCTAAACAAGACTTACTACTGTTGGGAATTTCTAGAGTTATAAAGATAATATATATGTACAATAAATCAGGTAAGCTCTAATAATAAAGATCATTGTGGGGGCGGGGGAGGGGACAAATTGAGATGAGTTGTGCCATTATTTTGAAGCAGTCTGGACGGATGATGCTTATCTTAAAAAAAAGTGATATGGAGGACCTAAGACAGCAGTGATTTAGTTGATATATATTTGTAAGGTAGTTCTCTTGGACATGTGCACTTCTTCAGTGTGTATTATACTAGCAAAACACACAGGATGACTGAGTTTCAAAAGTGAGTTACAAGGATATCACACATTCTGTGCAATTGTGCTCTCCCATAACTTTTAGGGGAAAGCCCACTGTTTCATTGCACTGCATGGGATAAAAGTGTGGTCAGATTCTTGGAATTCACTGAAAGAACAGTATCAGCACCATGAGAACTGGAACTCCACAAAACTCATATTAAAGAAATTTCTGGGTTTATTCTTTTTATTAGATCCTTCTTGTATTTGTTTTCAAGTAACTTTTTCAATATAATTGCTAGTGAAATATAAGAGGCCTGCCTACCTCTTTATGGTTTATATTCTGTAACCTAACTAAAAGTAATTGTCTTGAGTCCTAATTTCATTTAACACATTCTGAAGTACTGACACTGGAGAAGTATAATTATTGTTCATTTGGTGAAAATTATGTTTTACTATGATAAAGATTTAATGCATAATGGTTTTTAATGTCTTTGATAAAACAAGAAACAAAACATTTGTAACTGTTCAATTCTACCAAAATGGAGATATATTTTATATATTGCTCACATCTTACTTTTTGCANAGATGGTATAATTATTCAAAAATAAATGGAAAAGTTAAAAACAAAGCCCCATCTATTCTTTCCTTCTGAAACTGCAATGTAAAAAAAGTAGAAACAGATGGGGCACAAATGTGCACTTTTACACTCAAAGATAATTATTACTTATGACAGTTAAACAAATTGGAAATTGAATAGTTTACATAATAATCATACTAAGATTTTTCAAATAAGTTTCTCATGCATCATCCAACATTTGATCATTTAAAAAGCTCCATGAAAAAAATAAAATAAAATAAAAAACAAAAAGCTCCATGAATTACAGCAAGTAGTATTTTCAATTTAAAAGGAGAAATTTGAGGTTTAAATTGTTTAATATTCTTACCAAATACTGTTCACAGCTAGGATTCATACTTCAGTTTTCTGGTTCTAAATTCTAGCTTTATCCCCCTAAAAAGTCATAACAATATATAACGTTGCCACTACTCAAAAACATTTTTTTGAACTGTCCTCTTGAAATTTTCTTCAGAAACAATTTATGAGCTATGAAAGAAAGCTAACTCACTACAATACACCAAACATCTCTGAGACTTTTGTGAGTAGAACTATTTTTCATTTCCAAAGAGTCTTGAGATGGGGAAATTATCGACAGAAAAATTCCATGGTCACAGAGAAATTCAGCTTACTTTATTTTCATCCAGTCATCCAGTCACTAATTCAATGATTATTTATTATTTTTCCCACTCTGTACAAAATACTGCATATAGAGGTGATAATTAGTAGTGAAGAGACTAAAATTATTTGACTTTACAATGAGTGCAATGGCTGCTGCTGCTGCTGCTGCTGCTGCTAAGTCACTTCAGTTGTGTCTGACTCTGTGCAACCCCATAGATAGCAGCCCACCAGGCTCCCCTGTCCCTGGGATTCTCCAGGCAAGATCACTGGAGTGGGTTGCTGCTGGGAGCCAGCATGAGGAATCCCACCCATGGCAAAGGTCATGAGGAACAGACCTGACAGGCAAAGGTGAGTCGGATCTCGAGGGAACCTCCCTGGACTTACTCGAGCGTCTACCCCCAAACCAGAATCTGTCTGCCTTACTATATTATGCCTTTCACCTACTCTTCTGACGTTAACAGGGGGCTGTCCCCCCACCACCTTTTTCTGGAAAAAGTTAATTTAGAGCTTTTAGATAATAAGTTTCTTGGGCATAATAAGAGTGTTTCAACCCCCAAACCCCTCTTTGGCTTTCTAGCCTGCCTGACAGGTTTATCCGGACTCTTACAGCTACGCATGTGATTGTTTACAGCCTCCTGACTTCAAGAGGCACAGGAAGCTTAAAACATCCTAGGAATGTAGGGGCTTCTGAGGAGTCAAAATCATTAGAATAGGACTGGTTCAGGGTTTCATTGTTGAGCCAATACTTGCTGCCAAGTTTTCATGTCTTTTATTTGTTGATATAGTTGGTATGTAGAAAAAACAGGTAGTAGCCCTGGTATTAGCAACATTAGGTCTTTGAGTTAAGCACTTTCTTTGTTATAACCCACTGCACCTTTGTTCTACAGAATGTAACTTTATTTAGTACTTTGAGGGTGATGAAGATTAAAGAAAAAACACTTCAAGGGAAAATGAGTTTTCTGGTTGATAGACATTTATCTAGGAAAAGAGCCATAAAAATGTTAACTGGTCTCTTGGCCAGAAGATAATGTAAATCACCTGAGACCTTTTGTATACAGGAAGGTATGCAAAAAGAAAGCCTGGTCTCAATAAGGGTCAGGACTGCTGCCCCTGCATAACTCTGCATATTCCATTAATTCTTTATGTACAACTTGGGGTATATAAGCTACCTTTGAAAATAAAATTGTGGGTCTTGAACCGATGCTTGGCTCTCCCATGTCATTCTTTTCTTATTCTCTCTTTTCAGGCTGAATTCCCATTTGGAGCATAGAGGCTCGCCATGTCTACTTATTTGCCTGGGCTTCTAAGACCCACGTGAGAGGGAACCCAAGGTGGGGCACCCTCTGCTATTCAAGCAGGTGCCTGCAGCCTATGTAGACGGTGCAAGTCCCTTGTCTTGGGACTTTATTGGCTTTCTATGTAAACCAAGGAATACAGCCTCTTTTCTCCTCTATTTTCTCCACTACACTATTCTTTCCTAATCTCTCTTTATATCTCTAAATAAATAAATCTCTCCTCGCTGACTCCATCTCCCCTCCAAATTCCCTGGATCTACCAGGGCTGGACCCCGGCAGATTGCCATTTCCTTCTCCAATGCATGAAAGTGAAAAGTGAAAGTGAAGTCACTCAGTCATGTCCGACTCTTCGTGACCCCATGGACTGCAGCCTATCAGGCTCCTCTGTCCATGGGATTTTGCAGGCAAGAGTACTAGAGTAGGGTGCCATTGCCTTTTCCGAGTGCAATGGCAGATAGGAACAAAAAAATCAATTGAAATAAAATGTGATAAGTAATTTGATAACTGTTTCTAGCAGATAATATTGGAAATGCTTTTAAACTATGGAAAGAATAAATGTGCCATCAGTCCAGTCATACAAACTACAAGAGAATAGAGTGTCTAAGCATACAGACCTTGAAGTTATATTCAATACTCTGAGTTGAGTGACTTTGCAATTTGGGGAAATTGGTTAATTTTATAAAGCCTCAGAGTCTAATAAAAAAGGGGCTACCTCAAAAGAGTAAGGAGGGAAAGAATGCCCTGAGAGGAGATCAGTGCATTCAGTGGATTCCAAAAATTCTCTCTGTGGGGAAGTAAGGAACACCCAGAGCACAGAGCTGCCTGGTCCTCCAGCCATCCTAGAGTGTCCCAGAGTGTCATCTCTTAGCCAAAAACAGTGATCTTGCCTTCTGTTCTCTCTCACAAGGAGATAATGCAAAGCATTACAGAGGAATGAGGAAAAGAAAAAAAAGGAAAACAAAAAAAACCTTGCTTGTATATTTTGGAAATTTCTCAATTGCTGAGCTCTAAAGGATGCAAGAGATTGGAGGAGAAAGTAAAATCTAGGGAACTTTGCTGCGTTTAATTAGCAGTATCTATTAATATTCATTTTTGAGTGATCTAAGTAAAGGTTAGGTTTTGTGTTTAATTGTATTTGTTAAGTGAATTATGCTTTCTTGAAGATTACACTGTGTATAATCTTAACCATTTTGGTCTCAGGATTTATTTGGATTTCTTGAGTTGGCATCACATAGGTTGATGTTGTAAAATGCTTATTACTGCCTCACACATGGTAAGCACTCAAAAAACTAATGTCATTGTCGTTGGCTATAATGTACAGTTTATAAACTCTTATTTTTATTATTTATATGACTAATCTAAATCTGATTTTAATTTAAGGAAACCTATAAAAAGATGCATGGAAACAGAAGGCCAAACCTAATAATACTGAATACATTTAAGAGAAACAGGTCAGAAGAAATTGACTGCACAGATACTAAACTGTGCTACAATAGGCAAATGAAAACAAAGGTCTTTTCTTTCTTCAGCTATGGTGAAAGAAAAATTCAGTGCAAAATGGGTCCAATCACCTAGTAAAGCAGAATAAATATTTAGGAGGATGAAGATTAAACCAGGAGTTTACCTGGATTTGAGTGCTGAAAGAAATTAGTCACAAGGATCTTTGTATCAGAAGGACTGAGCAACATGATGCGTAATATCCTTGACAAAAGTTCTAATGTAAAGGTGCAAAGACAGCTCACACATGGCTATTTATTATCTCTCCTTCTGAAAGCTGAGAGCATAACAGGCTTCTGCAATGGAAATTCTACTGAAATGTAACTTTCTGATGATTTACCTTATCACTGAGATACAGCTTGGGAATAATTTGGCCATTGAGCCTAAACCAGACCACTGAATCAGAGTCTCTGGGGTGAGGGCCAGGATCACATATTTTTAATGTTCCCAGAGTGACTCTAGCCATCACTGAGACTTGAGACTCAGTATCACTGAGACTGCTAGTTGCTCCCCCCAGATCCATTCCCTGCTTTACTCTTGTAGGAATAGAATCCTTGATTTCTGCAGCTTTCTGGATACCCAGAATAAGAACCAAACTTCCCAGCCTCTTCTGTTGGGTACTGCCATGTTTTATGCAATAGACTGTAATAGTGATCGACTCCTGCTAGACTCGTCCTTAAAGTAGAGGCCATACCAAGTATCTTTCCCTCATCCTGCTGCTGGACTGATGGTAGAAAACCAAAACTCTGTCATTTACCAAGAGGATAGTGAACCACAAGCAGGGAAAGCTGAGAGAAATACTGGGCAGAGGCTGGTCTCTGGATGATCTCAAGAAGACAGCTGGTCATACCAGCCTTGGACTATCGTCTGCTATTACTATGAGAGAGAAATAAGCTTCCATCATGTTTCAGTTCAGTTCAATTCAGTTGCTCAGTCGTGTCCGACTCTTTGTGACCCCATGAATCGCAGCACGCCAGGCCTCCCTGTCCATCACCATCTCCCGGAGTTCACTCAGACTCACATCCATCGAGTCCGTGATGCCATCCAGCCATCTCATCCTCTGTCGTCCCCTTCTCCTCCTGCCCCCAATCCTTCCCACTATAATTTGGCTAGTCACAAATTAATAGACAGTTCTCAGAGTCATTTTCTAAAATAATAATATAAACCAAAATTGGAATCCTTGATCTTGCCTTTATAAGTTTATATGCAAATTTTAAATGGTAACAGTCTTGATTTTTAAGGAGCCTCCTGGAATGTGAAAAGTAAGGTCATGTTATTCTCTTCGGTCTGCCAGAGCACGTAGTGGCCATTCTGATTGAAATTTATGTATGTGTGTGCTTGGTCACTTGATCCTGTCTGACTCTTTGCAGCCCATGGACTGTACCCCGCCAGGATCCTCTGTCCATGGAATTCTCCAGGCACCTTCTCCAGGGGATCTTCCCAACCCAGGGATCGAACTCATGTTTCCTGCATTTCCAATTTCGACAGGTGGATTCTTTACCACTGTGCCACCTGAGACTAAGCCTTAAAAAGGGAATGTTAGGATTCATTCCTGACTTACTCTTTTAAATACTGGAATATCTTTTATTGGAAGGTTATTATTGCCTATTTGAACTCTTGTGTTATATTTTTATGTGGTATTTTTTTGTGAAAGTGTCTTAAAGGTTCAGATCAAGGACAAAATTAGGTGATTTCACCCCTGACTATATCTGCTGAATCAAACTGAGTCAAAAATCAAAATATAAGAAAACACAGGACTTCCCTGGTGGTTCAGTGGTTAAGAATCCACCTGCCAATGCAGGGGACACAGGTTTGACCCCTGGTCCAGGAAGATTCCACATGCTGGGAAAGTGGGGCAACTAAGCCCATATACCACAGTTACCAAAGCCTCTGCCCCGTAGAGCCAAGGCTCCAGAACAAGAGAAGCCAAGGCAGTAAGAAGCTCAAGCACCACACCTGGGGAGCAGCCCATGGTCGCAGCAACTAGGGAAAGCCTGTGCGGCAAACAAAGACCAGCACAACCAAACATAAATACATAAATAAAGTCAAGAGATGCTCCAAATCATATTTAAATACTTTGCTAATCAATACAGAGCAGGTTAAAACTTAAAATCACCCAGTCCATCTCCCTTTCCCTCCTTCACAACTTTCCTATCTCTACGCTAGAATAAGCACCATTCCAACAATTTATAAAGAAGAAAGACAATACTTGTGGAGAGTGTAAAAAAAGAAAAATCCTTTCTCATCAGCCTAAGAGATTTCTTGACTCTCTTTTTGACTACTTTCCACAGAACATAAAGCAATTAGATGGAGAACATGGTGCTTCAAAACATGGCCATTCCATTTCCAAGAGGTTACTTATATTAGTTTCGTGTGGAGGGAGAGAAATTGGGGTTATTATTCAAAATTAAGTGCTGAAAAATTTGATATGCTTGCCACTTTCTAGTACTTCTATGGAAAAAGAGATATCCCAAACTAGGAGTTAAAACATCTTATGAATTGCCTTTTTATGAATTTACAAGCACATAACATCAGACAGAATAAAATGTATATGTGATTTATATTACACATCTGATGAAACCATAGTCAATAACCCATTCAAGGGTCTTTTCCTTTTCTTTTATAGTAAAATTCTAACTTTGTGAATTTCCCAAATTTCATTTAACTGTTTTGTTTTAAAGTTTTCAGTAGTCCAAGGCTCTTTGGAATTTAGAAACTAAAGAATCTATAATAAGAATGGCTATTAAATACTTAAATAGCTAACAAATCGAGAGGTAGGAGAGGAGGAGAAATAGAAGAGAGAGTCCAGTTCCAGGGAATCTGCCACATAAGTTTCTTACATCTAAAATAAGGACAGAAATAGGAAATGTGAGTGACTCTTAAGTTTTAGAAAACGTGGACACAGATTTACTGTAATTCATTTAACATTTAGTCAGCAGGACAAGTCAAATGATGGTTTTCTGATTCAATCATAATTTGAAAAAAAACATTAAAAATAATTTATAACTAACCCCACTATAGGGAGAATTTATTCTTTATTAACACCATTAATACCTTGGGCATTGGCAGCTTGCACTGTGCAAAACCAGTTTTGCAAACACAACACCGGTATAGTTGAATTCATGGTGACTGGGAATGACTGGGGTTCACATATGCTTGACTTGAACAATTCACATCACACAGCAATTGTCCTGCTGATTTTTGATCTACTTCTCTAAAATTTATCAGTTATTTCTGATTCATTTTCCATTTCTATTTTCTCCAAGTGTCCAGCTTCAGCATTTTTAGGCTTGAGGCTGAGAACTATTTGTTGTAGCCTCTTACAAAAAGAGTAAATTAGTTCAGATGGTTTGACAACTGGAAGCAAAAATAAGAAACACTTCCCTGTGCTGGGTCTGCAATGCCTAGAGGGTAGCTAAGTCAATTAGGCATTTTGTTAGCGAAGAGTGTTACTCAAGGCAGGATCACATGCAGTGCTTGGAACATTCATAGAGGATTCAGGCAAATGGGATTCTAGGTTGATCCTGCCACTTTTCCATTATTCACTGGGAAAAGCATTTAATCTCTGGGTGTAAGGCTTTCCATCTTGGAAAATAAATATTTATCGGCATAAATATTTCCTAAAGTTCTATTATAAAAACTTACAAAATAAAAGCACTTAACTAGTGACTGGAAAACCCAAGTTTATTAAATAGCTTGATTGATACTTTCTCAATCAAACCAATCTTCAAAGCACACACCGAAAGGTCCACTTGGATGTTCACACACTGTAGTGTGGGCATCCTTTGCTATCTTCTCTATGGGGCATGAGTCTTCACTCCAGTCTCCTTCCACACTCTAATATCCAGATGTTATTGGACCTAGGATCTTGAAAACTTCTTCCACAAAAGAAATATTTTGATAAATGTGCATAAATTCAATAAGATCAAAGCAGACTTCTAGCTTTCATAACAATAACAATATAAGATTTTTCACTGTGAAAGTAACATTTATGAAAATTGTGAAAAATTGAAAAGTAGGAAATGAGAACAGGTTTTTCATAATCTTATGACCTAGAGATTTTATTTGTTACTTTTTATTGTTTACCCTCTCACAATCTGGTATATATAAAAATAAATTTAGTTGTGATCATCTGGCATATTCAAAATGCTATAACACTGATCATTAAATGTCAGGTTTTCTTATTATAGAAACAATGTACACACATTGTATGTGGTTTAGAAAATAATAGGGAAATGCAAAGAAGAAAACAAAAATATCTAATTTCTTTAAAAAGACAATTGTCTGTAAAGTGCTAGGGAACGTTCTAGAAGTGTGTGAACACATTCAACCACTGGCCCCCTGAATTTCACGTATTGATTATAGTGGGGAGGAGGGAAATATCCTGACTAGAACTTCGGGCTCACAGGTGAGTCAGCTCAGCTACAAAGACCTATTAACCGTGTGTTGCAGGTCACTACCTTTGTTTATTTTTCAAAATCATGTCTCCCATTTGTTCTTAGGTCCCACCTCCTTTTGTACAGCTGAGTATTAGCAATTATGTTTAGTACTGGGCATTCTGCTGCAAAACAATAAAAACATAGAACACACAATGTATACAGATGTTAAACAAACTGGCATATCTTCTAACCACTGTGTCCATGTGCATGTTTTACAAGATACATAGTATACGCCACAGACTGACCCAAGATAAGACATTGGGATGGAAACTTCTGGAAGAGCTGCAACTTCTGACCTACTAACTAACTAACACCTCTGCAGGTTCCAGGAGGATAATTTAAAGCCATTTCCTTGACTCACAGATAATGTTTCTCCTCAGCAGTTATATCAATACCTACATCAGCACTTCGGATGCCACTTTCTTCAGCAGTTCCTTGACCACCCACACATCTGATCCTTCCCAAGAGGGATGCACAGATCTCAGCGTGTGGCTGCAGTCATGGCAAGACACACAGCAACACAGCACAGCTACACAGGGAGATCAGTAGGGAATAAAGATAAACGAGGCAGAATCTGGAGGTTTCTTGGGCCCACACCACATTCTCTCCCAGCAGTGACAGGCAGCTGTCCATCTGCAGAGTTTCTGCACAAGGAAGCCTGCGTAAGACTCAGATCCCACTATTTTTAACTGGGGGGCTGGTCCTGCATGTACTCACTGCCCAGCTTCAGTTACTAAAATCCTAGGCTACCAGATGGAGAGCTAGTGTTTGCCATAAATTACACTGTTTGGGCAGATTGGTGTAGTTGCCTCTTCAGCATTGGGAACACTCTAAAGCCAATGCCAGCCAGATGCCAGCTCCACGGCCTGATCTTTTTTAGGTTATTTTCTCAAATTTAATGGGTAATATAATAAAGAATAATGTTGTGAGATTGCAATTCTTATGATGCATTTATACCTGGCACACTGCATTGCATGCAAGCTACTGTTATTAAAATAAATAAAATTATATTAATACTATTTATAACAAATCAATTATTTAATAGAAGCTTTAAAGATATTGAGAGTAGTATGCAAGCTTCTTGTAACAAAAATAGGCATTATGTAGATTTATGCAATTCTGTATGTCTGCAGTAGTTTTTCTTGGGGGGGTATTTTATTTAATAAAGCAATTTCAACTATTCAGAGGGTATATGCATTATGAGCAAATGTTAAAAAAAAAAAGAACAACATAAGTTATTGATTTAAATAATCCTCAGATTTCTAGGGCTTCCCTTGTGGCTCAGCTGGTAAAGAATCAGACTTCAAAGAGATTTCATTTGAATTGTAGTGCCAAGTTTTATTTTGTTTAATACTGAGAAAGGAATAGCAGAAGAAAACTGAGTTGAGGAGTACTGCACCCCTGCACTCACTGGTGTTATTCCTGAGGAAATATGCCTTTATTTAATAACTGAGCGCTTTAAAGTATCAGCTTGTTGTTGCTGTTGTTCAGTCGCTCAGTCATGTTCGACTGTTTCTGACTCCATGGACTGCAGCACTCCAGGCTTCCCTGTCCTGTACTTCCCTGTACTTCTCAACTCAGTTGTCTTCTGCTTTTCCTTCTTTACTGTTAAGAAAAATAAAACTTCATACTACAACTCAAATGAAATCAATAACTTTTTTTTTTTTAACAGCAGCAACAAAAATGTGTCAGCTACTGCATTAAATGCTAAAGCTTGTATTTCATTGGTGGACTAGGTATCACTATCCCAATTGCACAGATGAGGAAACTGTGACCCAAAGAATCTAAGTAATATGCCCAAGGTAGCCCTAAGTGCAGGTCTAGGAATTCAAACTTGGGAATGTCCAGCTCAGAGCCAGAGCTCTTTCCCACTTTGTTGTCCTGTTTCTCTGGGCCGAGGTGAACTTTGTGTGTCGGAAACCATCCATGCTAATCATTCTTTCGTGCTGCTTTTACCTCGCTCTAATAATTCAAACTGCTGGGTACAGAGCAAAGGGGAGTCATATTAGCTCAGGATTTAGGAATCATTAGAGGTCATTTAACTATCATTCTCACTTTAATAAGCTTCCCTCAGATAATTTCATGTGGGTGATTTTTTGAAAATGCCATGCTTTAGCTAACACCAGGTAAAGATTGTATTAGAGGTAACCTATTAGGGCTTCCCTGTTTGGCTCAGACAGTAAAGAATCCACTTGCAATGTGGGAGGCCTGGGTTTGATTCCAGGGTTGGGAAGATCCTCTGGAGGAGGGCATGGCAACCCACTCCAGTATTCTTGCCTGGAGAATCCCACGGACAGAGGAGCCTGGGAGGCTACAGTCCACTGGGTCGCAAAGAGTCGGACACGACTGAGCGACTAAGCACAACACAGAACAGCAATCTGTTAGGAAGTAAATGTTTTCAACAAAGGGAGTACAAGACGATAACGCACCTGAAAACCCAGTGAGACCATTTTGCCCATACTTCCTTTCTCCAGAGAGGTACATTCTTGGCACTGTTTTTTTTTTTTTTTTTTAAATACTTAGCTTGATGCTATATTCAAGGTGCACATAACACACACACACTAGTCAAAAAAGAAAGAATGCAGGAAATTCAAATTTGCATGGTCCAAAGCCCCAGGAAACTTCATTAATAAGCCAATGCATTCCATGAACAGATTTCTTGTTCGAAACAGGGGGAAAATACAGAAGATCTAAAACCTCTGGAGATCAGTGCTTTCATTTTAAGTTACTTGTGTAATGTAGAGAAATATCACTCTGTATGAAATATTAAAAAGAGAAAATTAGGATTAGAGTGTAGAACAGCAGTAGCTAGAGAATCTACCTTCCAAAATTAAAAACAGGAGCATAAAACATGTACAGCAGTTGCAGCCTCATAAAACTGCAACAGTATAGCTGTGATCTCAAGAAGCAGCAACACTTTCTGACTTGAGAGAAATACTGACCTCTTTCTCTAGCTCTATACTCCATGGGAGTGCACAGGAGCTAAGCCATGTAAAATGTTTCAGAAGTTACTGGTTCCAAATTGAAGCCATATCCATAGGTGGATCCTGCCCGATTTGGAATAATATTTAAAAGTAATTGTGTGCTATCAATGTCACACCACAGAAAAAATTCTGAGGGGAAACTTCTAACATGATCCATCCCAACCCCACTGTGGTGCTCACTTTGAATTCCTCCTCAGCCTGTCACCAAAGAGTAGATGTTCTTAACTAGTGTGAAAGTACAGGCCTCAAGCAGAAATTCCAACCTACTTAGATCAAGAAGAGGAAAAACAGATACAGATAAAAGTAGAAATATAAGCACAGATGTAGCCACCTGGTTCTCCATTACAATTGGAGATGCAGGACACTCTTTCTGTAAAATACTATTCTAGTTAAAAAATTATAGTTCAACGTTGGAGTTTTCTTTAGCAAAATCCTATACATTACTCAAATAAATATGAGAAAAAATCAACGTAAAGCCTTTTTTCAGAAGTTGGACAAATGGTACAGAGTCTGTTTACTGTTGAGAGAGCTGAATGGTGACATAGCATGAAACTCAATCAGTCAGGGCTAAGAAGGGCGGGGAATAGCTTTTGACACTACTTTGTTATAGTTTGTATGTGCCTGTCTGTATGCACGTCAGGAAGCAACAGTTAGAACTGGACATGGAACAACAGACTGGTTCCAAATAGGAAAAGGAGTACATCAAGGCTGTATATTGTCACCTTGCTTATTTAACTTCTATGCAGAGTACATCATGAGAAACGCTGGACTGGAAGAAACAAAAGCTGGAATCAAGATTGCTGGGAGAAATACCAATAACCTCAGATATGCAGATGACACCACCCTTATGGCAAAAGGTGAAGAGGAGCTAAAAAGCCTCTTGATGAAAGTGAAAGAGGAGCACAAAAAAGTTGGCTTAAAGCTCAACATTCAGAAAATGAAGGTCATGGCATCTGGCCCTATCACTTCATGCGAAATAGATGGGGAAACAGTGGAAACAGTGTCAGACTTTATTTTTGGGGGCTCCAAAATCACTGCAGATGGTGACTGCAGCCATGAAATTAAAAGACGCTTACTCCTTGGAAGNCAAAGAGTTGGACACGACTGAGCGACTGAACTGAACTGAACTGTAGCTCATCAAAAATAGACCACACCGACATTTATCATTTCTAAAGTAATTTTACTGGTGATTTAGCTTTTTTTCCCTTATAAAAGAATGGGGTTTTAGCAGGGCCATTTAAAATAGATAGGTATATTAGTCAGGTTCTCCACAGGTTCTCCACAGAAACACCATCAGTAGGGTATGGATAGATAGATAGACAGACAGACAGATAGATAGATAGACAGACAGATAGATAGGTAGACAGATTTATGTTAAGGAAATGGCTAATGTGATTGTGGATCACAAGTCCTAAATGTGCAGTGTAGGCTGGCTGGAGCCCCAGGGACCTTGCACCACATTTGGTCTTGTCCAAAACGTCCATAAGACATTTGGATGCCATATGGATTTGAACAGGAGCAAATATCAAGGACATTTTGGCAAAGGCCAAATGTGTTATAGACATTTTAGACAGAGCAAATGTTTGCTAACCACCAGGGACAGAATTCCTTCTAGCTCAGGGATGTCACTCTTCTTAAAATTAAGGTCTTCAACTGACTGAATGAGGGCCATCCACATTATGGAGGGTAATCTGCCTTTTTTTTTTTTTTGTAATCTGCTTTATTTAAAGTTCATCATTTAAATGTTAATCACATTCAAAAAATACTTTCACAAAATCATAATGTTTGACCAAATATCTGGATACTATGGCTCAGACAAGTTGACATGTAAAAATAACCACAATAGTAGGCTACTTAATAATATTGCAAGCTCATTAAACATTCTTTAATTAAAAATTTGCAAAATATACATGAAAATATTTTGAATGATATGCTTATCTCTTTTTGAGATAAAAAATTACTACTGGTAAATAACTATAAATTGAACTCAGCTCTGACAAATAACCACTGAATTCCACTGTACTTAATTTTAGGCTTTCCCAACATCAATTAATTTGAACTGCAACAAAAACAGAAAGCAAATTAAATTGAAATTATTAGAGAGTAACTCACCCTTCAAAGGAAAAATGCAAGTATTTTATTTAGGGAAGAATATAAAGAAATAAAAGTTAATTGTGGCAGTATCCATGTTGTCATTTTAAGTTCTTTCACTAAAAATAAGGGCACAACGACAATTCGAACACATAAATGGACACAAAACAGGGAGAGCTAAGCAATAAGAGAGCCAAAGGTTCTTCCAGCATGTTGAAGGAAAAACTGCTGGGGAAGATCAGAAAACTACAGAACAGAAATGAAGTCAAACTGGGAGTAATGAAAGGACTGTAAAGATTTTCAAGCTATAAAGAAGACACTGGAAAGAGAGGCATCCCATAGATTGCCTTAAGGGCATTTGCCCTCTGAAGCAATAATGTGCTGAGGTTTAGGGCTGAGGAAACAATAAGGACAGAGTCAGAGTGCAGTCAATTGTGTATAAATTGGTGATGATGCATTTTCTGATCCTTTGCTCCTGAAGACCCATGTCTCAACTAGAACCATATTCCTTTTCTGGTGAAATCCAATTTGGTGACCACCGTATCACCCTACATCTTCATTTCAAAATACTCAACTGAGATGAATTATCACTAGAGCTTAAATTAAACAGTCCAGTCTTGGTGAAAAATAAGCCCTCAATTTTTCCTTGTACAGGAGGGTTTTATGTAATTGTCCTTGAAGATTAGACAGTTACGATCAGTACAATGGACACTGGTCAGTGCTTCACTCAGATCTCCTGGGATCCCTTCTGCCATTGCCACATAACCTTCCTCAGGCTCTGCTGGGCTTTTGCTTCCAAAGGCCTGGACACAGGACTGCCTGGCATAGCTGGGCTGAAGAAACAAAGAGCCAGAGCTCCTGCAAGTCCCAGTCTGCACGTCCCCACCTTCCTCCCCCAGCCAAGGACCGACAGGGGACTGGAGAAGCCCATCTCTTAACCTCAGGTCAGGACAAGCCTGACCTGCCGGAAATGGTTAATCCCTCCTCGGGACTTGACCCGAGTCTAGTTCCTGGTTTGACTCTGCTATGTCCTGCTCCCCCCTCCCCCTAGCCCACCACTGCCCTTACCAGTTTCTCCTGGGAACACTTACCCATAAATGACTTCTACAGACAATCTTTGTCTCAGTCTGTGAACGACAAATCTATGGTTTATATTCTGTTGGTCTTTATGGTTCTGTCCAAACAATACATGTAGAAAAGATCAAACAAACCCAAGACTTTGTTATAATGGGTCCCTGATTCCACAGTCAAAGTCATAAACAGTGAGTGAGCAGCATCTCAACTCCATAAAGCCATTGATGAAGTCGTATATGTTATCGCCAGTGACCTGAGAGTTTTAAGATGGAAAGTAATATGCTGTTCCAGGGAGACCATGGGCTTCAGAGCCAAACAGACTTGAATGCAGTGTTGGCACAATGAACTTCTAGTCCCATAACCCATCAGAAACATTATATTCTGAATCTGTAAAATGTCATTACTGACCTTAAAGAGCTTTAGAAATTAGATGAGTAAATGTTTAAAGCACCTGGTACATAGTAAACAGAAACTATTGCTGTATTTTGCTTTTCTCAGGGAATGATCTTACCACAAGGAAAAGAGAGCTGATTGAAGCACCTATTTCCTTATATTGAAGGCCCTGGAAAAGAGCTCTAATTAGTTTCTGTCGTTAGACATCAGCTTACATTTGTGAGAGGGTGACATGGTGATTATGACTGTTTACCAGTAACCTTAAGTTTCTCTTGAATTATTGAGGCTTTTGTCATTTGTTCATTAATACATGTTTAATGAGTGGTTATAGCTCAAACATTGGGATATGCAGACATAAAACGGACTGATTGTCAACATACAAGTAAACAAATAAGTAATTAATGTAATTAGAAATGGTTTAAATATCATGAAAAAAATAAACCAGGCATGGGATAAAGTAACTCAGTAAGGGAGGGGAGCAATACTAGATAGGACAGTCAGGAAATTCCTCTTTGAGGAAGGAATGTTTGACCTGGATCCAGCCTTGTGAAGATCCAGGAAAAACATTCCAGGCAGAGAGAACAGCAAGTCCCAAGGTGAGACAGACCTTGGCGCCAGTGAAACTAAAGTGATCTGAATTCAGGAGAGCAAGGGGAAGAGGAAGCCAGAGAAATGGCCAGGAATAAGATGATGCAGTTCCCCATAGCTGTGTTGAAGAATCTGACTCAGTGGAGTGCAGAGAGGGAAACCTTTTCTGTCTCCAACCTTCGCTCCTGTATGTATTATATAAAGCCCCGATTCCTTTTCCTTAGTGACATTTCGGGCAGAATTTATAGCTTTACAACCTATCTCAGGCATCAAACAAACCAGTCTAGTAGAATTAAGTACAATCTAAAACGTAACCCTCAAATGAAGTTTAGTGGCTTGTTTCTTCCCTAGCAGAGGCTGATGGACACCTATCAGCAGTTTCATTTGTCCACCTCCTCCCTCTCCCTCACCTTCCCTGGTAGCTCAGACAGTAGAGCATCTGCCTACAACACAGGAGACCCAAGTTCGATCCCTGGGTCGGGAAGATCCCCTGGAGAAGGAAATGGCAGCCCGCTCCAGTACTCTTGCCTGGAAAATCCCATGGACCGAGGAGCCTGGTGGGCTGCAGTCCGTGGGGTTGCAAAGAGTCGGACGCGACTGAGCGACTTCACTTCTCCCTCTCCCTCTTCTAGTCTTTCTTCCTCAAGGGTTCTGAAGTCTGGGGAAGACAGGAGGCAAGGGGGCACTCTGACTTCACTGGTATCATTGCTGGACCTCCTCAACTGTGAATGCATCCTGATTGCTGACATTCAAGAGCTCTCTCTCTCATGTGAGAAGCATACATGGATTATTTAGGAAGCCTTGCAGAGGACAGCCAGTTCCTTGATGTAGACCATCTACCAAATGTGACCTCATCCAATCCACCTTCACTCGGTGATACATTCTGTAATCTCTGGCTTCTAGCAACATGGTTGAAACCTGGTTCCTCTTCAGGTGTCTACCTGGTTCATGGAAGGATCATCATCCTTTATCTACTCAACTGTAAGAGTGTGACTTCCCAGTGTTTGACCCTTTTCCCTCTACTCGTACTTTTCCCACATTTGTTTTCAAATAGACACACAGGGAGATTAATAAATCCACTTCATTAAGCAAAAGCCAGCCTATAATTCAGATGTGACTCACACCTTCTTCAGATATTCCTTATTTCTGTGAGTGCATCTCTTAAAGTGTCCACCCTCCTCACTTGACCTGAAGCAAAATAATCCCTGCCTTGTTTCAAGAGAAGAAAAGGAAAATCTACAGCACTCTGTCACAGGTTGCTAACAGTTATTCTCTGGTCTAGACTTAGGGAGACTGATAAGGACCTGCAAAGAGGTCTGACAAGTATAGTAAAGAAATTGATCTTGCTTTTTCATATCAAGTTCTATGGGAATATGTCTAATGGCCTGCATTACAGTAGAGAACTACTTAGCAGTTCTTCACTTTAAACACAATCTTTTATATTGAATACAACACAAAGTGTTTTGCTTTGAGTACAGTATGTATGATGTACCTATTAATAAATGCTTGATGACTATCTNCTACGAAACTCATCATTGAAATTCAGATGTAGTAAAGCATGAATGTGTTCATTTATTCATCAGAACATATTTATTTATTCATTAGTGTAATTTTTCTTCACTGGAATTTCAGCACATTCCTACTCTTACTAATTGATGTTTTAATTATTCAGGGCCAACCAATAATTAACAATTATGATTTTTAATATATTGTCTAGGAAGAGATAGTCACACTTTCACTAAGCCCCTAACCTAGTCATCCTAAAATATGTGTTTTCATCTCTCTTTCCTAATTCTGTTACAAACAATCTCTTCTAATAAGTGCAGACACCTGGGAAGGAACATGATGGGTTCTTTCCTTTTTGTAATTGAACATATTTTTGTTTTAAAATAAAGGAGAAAATTAGATAAGCTGGATGCCTTAGTTTCATATTGTTTGAAGAAAGGAAATAGTATAATTCAAAAAGCTCTTATTAATTAAACATAGCCAATGCATACAAGGTTACAATAAGAAAAAGAAAGAAAAAAAGATTAATGTCAATTGTGGAGGGAGAATCCTAAAGAGATGCCAAGAAGTCAGAGAACCACATTAAACCATTATCTCTGAGGGTCAGCAATGACACATGATTAAACAAAGTCATAAAGTCATAAATTGGCACACCCTATGGCTCGTGTGTCATGTATCATGTATGTGGTACACAAAACAAACCAGCTCTGAGAAATTTGAGGTTTCAATGATTTCTAAAGAGAGTAAAATTTAGATATGGCTTGACTGACACTACTAGCCATAGGATATTGCTACCAAAGTATCCATTCTAGAAGTCTATTTAGGCACAGATTTAAGTGGCAGAACATAGTGACCTAATTAGACAACCAATCAGGGCACTGCCCCCCTTTCCTCAAGTAGCCAGGTACAGCAGATCAAGTGCCTGAGTTATACATCCCCTGTTCTCAGGGGCTCACCCCTGCATATGTAGTCTTTGATTTAACTAAAAGCATGTGGTGATTAAAGCCTCTGAAAACACTGGGATGCAGTCACATAAGCTGAAATCATTTTATATCCTGAAAGTGGGTAAGATGGGACTTCTTATCAGGAGAGAAAAAATAGATGAAAACTTTTGAATTATAAGGCATATTAACCATTCATAGGATATTCCTTATGAAAAATAAATCTCTAAAACAAAACAAAAAAGTGAAAATGTATATGAACCTTATTTTTATTGATTTGCTTAAAGTTTCTATTCCCAAGTCAAAGGAAAGAGAGGATTAAGAGTAGAAGGCAAAGGACAGCTTCTTTGAGAAAACTGGACAGCCACATGCAGAAGAATGAAACTAGACCATTATCTTACACCACATCAAAAAATCAGCTGAAAATGGATTAAAGACTTACATGTAAGACTTGAAACTAAATAACTTCTAGGAAAAAACAGGCAGTAAGCTCAACACTGATGTTGGCAATAATTTTTTTGTATTTGAATCTAAAAGCAAAGGCAACAAAAGCAAAAATGAACAAGTGGAACTATGCCAAACTAAAAAGCTCTGTACAGCAAGGGAAACCATTACATATGAAAAGGCAACCTACAGAATGCAATAAAATATTGGCAGATCATATATCTGACAATGGGTTAATATCTAAAATACATAAAGAAAACAAGAATAGCAAAAACCCAAATAGCCCAGTGAAAAACTGGCAGAGGATCTGAACAGACATTTTTCCAAAGAAGATATACAAATGGTCCTTCAGTTCAGTTCAGTTCAGTTCAGTCGCTCAGTCGTGTCTGACTCTTTGCGACCCCATGAATTGCAGCACTCCAGGCCTCCCTGTCCATCACCAACTCCTGGAGTTCACTCAGACTCACGTCCATCGAGTCAGTGATGCCATCCAGCCATCTCATCCTGGGTTGTCCCCTTCTCCTCCTGCCCCCAATCCCTCCCAGCATCAGAGTCTTTTCCAATGGTCCTTACGTACATGAAAAGTTATTCTATGTCACTAATAATCATGAAAACACAAGTCAAAATGACAATGAGATATCATCTCATACCATTTAAAATGAATATCACCGAAATAACAAGCTTGGGGGAAGATGTGAAAAGGGAAGCCTCCTACACTGTCAGCGGAGATGTAAATTGGTGCAGCCACTATGAAAAACAGTATAAAGGTTTCTCAAAAAATTAAAAATAGAACTATCATATGATCCAGTAATTCCCATTTTGGGTATTTATCTAAAGAAAATGAAAACACTAATTCAAAAAGACATATGTATCCTTCTATGTTCACTGGAGCATTATTCCCAGTACCCAAGGTATGGAAACAGCCTAAGTGCCCACTGATGGATGAATGGACAGAGAATATGTGGTATACAAAGCCAACAACAGAGTATTACTTAGCCATAAAAAGAATAAAATATTGCCATTTGTGATAACACGGACAGATCTGCAGGGCATTATGCTAGATGAAATAACTGAGACAGAGAAAGACAGATACCATATGATCTCACTTATATATGGAATTTGGAAACAACAACAGTAAAAACAACAACAACAAAAAGCAAAAAACCAAGCCCATAGGTACACAGAGAACAGACTGGTGATTGCAAGGTAGGGGTTGGAGATTGGAGAACTCTCCTACGGGTTATACAGGTCAAAAGGTACAAACTTCTATTAACAGTTATAAAATAATGATGTTATGGGAATGCAGTACACAATTACAGTACTGATAATATTGTATTGCATATTTGAAAGTTGCTAAGAGAATAGATCTTAAAGGTCTTCACTACAAGAAAAAAATTTTTTTAAACTATCTATTGTGGTGATCATTTCACAATATATAAAAATATTGAATTATTTTTACACTAGAAACTAACACAGTATTTTATACCCATTATTTTGCAATAAAAATTCCTTGAAACAAATATTTGTTAGAAAGGAAAAGAATAGGGGTAAGAACAAAATTAAATATACCAGCCAAATTGTTTTAAAGCTTCTTTAGGAGCTAAATTTGGGAAATGTAAAAGGTCTGTAAATGTATAAGTTTCTGGTATTGTAATCATATCAGGAATATATCATTAATAATGTAAGAACCATTGTTTTGATGTTAATCTTTAAGTAAGAAAGCTCATCAACCAGTTTTCTGGGGTCATATAAAGAAAATGGCATGAGTTGTTATCACCTGCCTTAATTTTCCATTCTCTCTTTTTTCTGGCCTTAGCATATATCATCCCCTCTGCCTGAAACATTTTCCCCTCCTCTTGGCCTAACTCCTTCTCAGCCTCTAGGTGACAGCTTAAAAATCACAGCTTCCATAACATCTTTGTTGGCATCCTGCATGCTGTTTATATATCTACTTCAGCTCAGCTCCAAAGCCACTCTTCTATATTCTTTTACATAATGCTTGGGTTGGGACTTGGCAAATTACATTTTTCAGAATCTTTTGCTAGCCAGTTCATTTAGATTCTGTCAATAGGAAGCATTAGAGACTGGAAGGCAGCAGGAATAGAGAAGGGTCTTTATTCCGTTTATTTGCTGTTGCTGTCTGTGCCGTCACAGCAGTGGCAATTCATCTCGGTAGCAGCAGCTGGCTCCAGACCCCAACCACTTTGAACACTCACAGAACCAACCTCAGACACACCAGCAGCAGCCAGACGGGCCTGTTTCTCAAAGGTCTGAAATTCAGTTCTATAGGGCTGCTCGTCCAAAATCCTAGGTTATGGTAACTGCCCCCATCCCACCCAGGCTCTGGGTTGGCACCTGCTTCCTCAAATTGTTTTATTTCAGTGACCTCCTTGTTATCATTTTGTTTGTCAATCTCCTATACCTATTTATTCAACTCTAGTGTTAAACGCATGGTGTAGAAATTCCCAGTGTGATTTCTTTTCCTAACTGTACTCAACTGATACAGCAAATGGTACCATGAATGAGGTAGTGAAACAAAGCCTCAAAAAAAAAAAAAAAATCCTATGACCAATTTGGTTATGCCCTTAGCCTTTAATATTGTGTCAAGCTTTATACAAATTAAAACTAGGATCTTTGTCATGTATTGATATCACAATTACTAAATTATCACTAGAGTAAATAAAATAAGGTGCCTATTAAAGCAAGTGTCTTGGGAAGCCAGGAGGCTCCTGTACTTGACCTTTACGGTAACAGCAATAACTCTAAAACAGTGGGATAGAATTCACCATTTTTTATTTATGCCTGTTGGAGGATTTACTAGAAGAGGTAAATAAGTTCAAATTTTTAAACTTTCAGTTTAAGAAAAAAGAGAGCTTCTAAGGCAGTCTTAAGAGAATCTTTTGTTTCTTATAGCTGTAGAATAAGCATTGTTTAACATCAGATGCAGAATTTAATTTTGCAGGTTGAAGAATGACAATATAAATTTATTTCACAGAGTCCCAGAGTCTCCTTTGTGAAAATCAGAGCATCCACTGGAAAAGAGTGGGTCTTAGATCTCTGACATGAGGACATCTAGGTAGATGAAGATAAAAAAGAGTGCGTCCTGGGTCTCTGACGTGAGGACATCTAGGTAGACACAGATAAAAGTGAGACTCCTGAACTCCCAAGTCTCTGAGCGTCTTCTGAGAAGATGTACCTTCTCATTAGGTGAGGTCATTAAGACCCTGTAATAACCCTTCTGAAGCAGATACCTTGTAAGAGGATGCTCACATCCATTCCTCCCTAGGACGTCTCCTCCTATAACTGGAGCTGAATGGTTCAGGGGGGGAAATGTAATACCTGACAAGGCAGGAGATCTCTTACACTCCAAGAGGATAAATAAAACTTAGCTAATTTATTTTGACAAAGAAACTGGACAATATGTGAACATGGATGCTAAGAGTGCTAGGTTGAGGAGGCTGAGACATAACTTTGAATGGGGGTCTAAATTATTGATATGAGTACATTCATCAGAGATGATGTATTTAATGTGACACTGATATGCCATAAATCCCCCAGATTATAAAGGAAGAATCCTAAAGCCTCAGGGAGACAGGAATGTTGGCATGAATTTATGATGCATGACTTATAGCTGTCTTCCAGGAACCATGCCGCCCCAGGAGGCTCAGAGAACACTCCTTTTAACCAAAGAGTTAAGAAACACAATTAAAAAGGAACACCAATACATTTTAAAACCTCAAAACTGCCACTGAGGAGGCTCTTTGATTTCAGCGGGGATGATGGAATCCCAGTGACAGAAACTAAGTGGTAGAAACTAATTACCACAAAGCATTAATCAAAGTTTTGACCACAAGGATCTTTGTCAGTGGCTAATTGATTATGGTATCCTAGGAATGAAATAGATAAGCAGCCGACTAAAATATTATGTGATCCATCTAACTGAAAAACTTCCAAAATCTGGGGACCAGAAACTTGCCTTGAGCCTCCATGATGAGAATCAGCCTCTTAACTGTGCCTCTTGATTGAAAGGACTCAAGTGGAAAAAAGTGAAAGTGAAACTTGCTCAGTTGTGTCTGACTCTTTGGGACCCCAAGGACTGTAACCTGCCAGGCTTCTCTGTCCATGGAGATTCTGCAGGCAAGAATACTGGAGTGAGTTGCCATGCCCTTCTCCAGGGGATCTTCCAAACCCAAGGATCAAACCCAGGTCTCCCGCATTTCAGGCAGATTCTTTACTGTCTGAGCCACTAGGGAAGGCCAAAAGGACTCGAGGTCTCCTTGAAACAAAATCCTGAAGCACTGACATATGTAATAACTAGGAATCTTCCTCCTAGCCTTTTCCAAATGTACCTGAGGCCATTAACAAATCAGGGAGACTGTGCATTGAGGGGAAGGAAATATACAGATTCTTTCAGAGTTAGACACTAACTCTGAATTGATACTAATTTTTGTGAACCAAAAATATCAGTGCAGTCCAGCAACCAAAGAAAAAAAACTCATAGTACTCAGGTAATAAATGGAGTTTTGCCCCGAGACTGTCTCATAGTTGGGCCAACTACAGTCATGGACTCACCCAGTGGTATTTCCTAGTTCCTGAATTTAAACCCAGAATAGACACATTTGGCAAGTGGCAGAATTCACTGATCTCCTGAGTCACTCAGTGAGGGATATTATGTTAGAAACTGCTAAAGAGGAATCACCACCTTCCTTTACTGGCAATACTGCATTACTGAAAAGTCACAAAATTGGCTCTACGTCATATTCTTGAAAGATTATCATCTCATCTTTACTTCCTCACCTTCCCTATTTGTTCCTTACTTCAATGAAGTAAGGTATCCCTTTCAACAGACACACACACATCAGTGAGACTATCCTTGCAAAACTTCTACTTTCTCACTGCCAAACCCAATGCTTCAGTCTATCTTTTATCTTGAATTTCCCTTTCAACACTTAACCTGTGGACTATCCTCCCCTGGGAACCCTGTTCCCTCCTTTAAGCTGTGGCACAGCTCTCTCTGGATCGCCTTCTGACCTTTCTTCTATTCTTTCTCATCCTCTTCCCAATTTAGGTTCCCCCAGGATTTCCCTTGGGGGTTTTATTTCCTTTTTATGGTTTGTAATTAAAATCTAATACTTCCAAACTTATATCCAATAATGACCTCTACCTGAACATCAGAAACGTATCACCAAATGCTTGTTGTCTCTACTCCAAATGCCTAAAACTAAGTGTATCTACAGCTTGGCGCAGCGTCTTTCTGTCATTTCATGTCTGCTGTTTTGCCTGTGCACCTTTAATTAATGGCACCAATCGTGACACAGTCCCACTGAAGTCCGGAAACACAGAAATCATTTTTATCTTTGTTTATCTAATCACTAAGTCCTACCAAATCACAGTGTGGCTTCATAATTACCATGGTTTACTTCCCATCTTGTTCTCTACAGATACTTCCTCTGATTAAAACCAGAGAGAATCATATAAAGTAGAAATCTTGCCAGGTGCTACTTTTGTATAAAACCATTCAGGGATTCACCACCTGTGAGAGCTGCTCATGTTTTCAGCAGATATTTCCACTTCTTTCCCCTTCTGGGCACATAGTAAGATCGGAATTCCTGGCTTTCTTTATGGCTGGGATGAGAGTCCATGTGACTATTCCTGACCAGTGAGTTTCGTCACTTTTAACCACAGCATCTAGCTGCTGAGGAAAGACCAGCCGGGGCTCTCTTATTCCCATTACTGTAATACAATATTTGAGGTGGTGGTCCTTGATCCCTAGATCCGTGAGTGATGACTCATGATCTATATGTAGTGTAAGCAAAAAACTATACTTTTGTTGTTTTTAAGACACTGAGTTAATTGATCTCTTAACACAGTACAACCTATCTTATCCTGATTGAAATGAAACTTGGTTTCCAGAAGTAGGATGCTGCTCAACAATAACACTGAGAAACAGAATTAGTCTGGTGGCCTTGAGAAGGGATGTGAAGAAATTGAAAGTGGGATAGTCCGTTAATGCAGTGATAAAACAACTGGCAAAACTGATAGGTACAGAAAATGGATCTAATGAACTAGTAGCTTAGAGGCAAGGATTAGACATATGAACATTAGTAACATACATTAACTGCTATTGGTTACATTTGGTCAGGTATTATAAAAAAGAAACAACCTTTAAAAATTGGCTGCTTCACCTGCAGAAACATGAATGGACCCAGAGATGATTGTCATACTGAGTGAATTAAATCAGATAGAGAAGGACAAATATTCTATGATGCTTTTTATATGTGGAATCTAAAATACTGTACAAGTGAACTTATTTATAAAACAGAAACAGAGTCACAGATGTAGAAAACAAAATCATGGTTATCAATGGGGAAGGAGGAAGGGACAAAATGGGAGACTGAGACTGATATATACACACTATTAAATATAAAATAAATAACTACCTAAATAAAGACCTACTATGTGGCACAGGAAACTCTACTCAATAGTATTCTCCATAATAATATACATGGGAAAAGAATCTAAAAAAGAGTGTGTATATAAATCTGATTCATTCGGCTATACAACAGAAACTAACAGCATTGTAAATCAACTATAATCCAATACAAATTAATTTAAAAAACTAGCTTTTAAAGACCCTGATGCTGGGAAAGATTGAGGGCAAGAGGAGAAGGGAGTGACAGAGGATGAGATGGTTGGATGGCATCACCAACTCAATGGACATGCATTTGAGTAAACTCTGGGAGATAGTGAAGGACAGGGAAGCCTGGCATGCTCAGTCAGATATGACTGAGCGACTGAACAACAACAACAATAAGCAAGCCTAAAATAAATAGGGAGGATGGAAATTATCAGGGGACTTTTTAGGTTGGAAGAAGCAACTGTATTTTCCTTTCCATTGGTAAAATATAAAACTGAGTAGGCTTTGGATGGCAAAAGGTGATTAGAAGTCAGCCTTGCAAGCAAAACAAAGATATGACTGATAAAACCATGTGTTCAAGGTGTGCCCAATACTTCCCAGCTAGACAAGAATGGTTCAAGGAAAACAGACAGAAGTTATGTCTCCTTTCTCCAAAGACAGAAAAGTATTAAGGTACCCACACAATTATGTTGAGACACAGAACTGTGTTTCAAAAAGAATTGTGGAGAGTTTTTATCACAAATGGATGTTGAATTTTGTCAAAGGCTTTCTCTGCATCTATTGAGATAATCATATGGCTTTTAGTTTTCAATTTGTTAATGTGGTGAATTACATTGATTAATTTGCGGATATTGAAGAATCCTTGCATCCCTGGGATAAATCCCACTTGGTCACGGTGTATAATCTTTTTAATGTGTTGTTGGATTCTGATTGCTAGAATTTTGTTAAGGATTTTTGCATCTATGTTCATCAGTGATATTGGCCAGTAGTTTTCTTTTTTTGTGGCATCTTTGTCAGGTTTTGGTATTAGGGTGATGGTGGCCTCATAGAATGAGTTTGGAAGTTTACTATCCTCTGCAATTTTCTGGAAGAGTTTGAGTAGGATAGATGTTAGCTCTTCTCTAAATTTTTGGTAGAATTCAGCTGTGAAGCCATCTGGACCTGGGCTTTTGTTTGCTGGAAGATTTCTGATTACAGTTTCAATTTCCGTGCTTGTGATGGGTCTGTTAAGATTTTCTATTTCTTCCTGGTTCACTTTTGGAAAGTTGTACTTTTCTAAGAATTTGTCCATTTCTTCCACGTTGTCCATTTTATTGGCATATAACTGCTGATAGTAGTCTCTTATGATCCTTTGTATTTGTGTTGTCTGTTGTGATCTCGCCATTTTCATTTCTAATTTTATTGATTTGATTTTTCTCCCTTTGTTTCTTGATGAGTCTGGCTAATGGTTTGTCAATTTTATTTATCCTTTCAAAGAACCAGCTTTTGGCTTTATTGAACATCCATTTATGATAAAAACTATCCAGAAAGCAGGAATAGAAGGAACATACCTCAACATAATAAAAGCTATATATGACAAACCCACAGTAAACATTATCCTCAATGGTGAAAAATTGAAAGCATTTCCCCTAAAGTCAGGAACGCTGCTACTATTCAACATAGTTCTGGAGGTTTTGGCCACAGCAATCAGAGCAGAAAAAGAAATAAAAGGAATCCACACTGGAAAAGAAGAAGTAAAACTATCACTGTTTGCAGATGACATGATCCTCTATATAGAAAACCCTAAAGACTCCACCAGAAAATTACTAAAGCTAATCAATGAATATAGTAAAGTTGCGGGATATAAAATCAACACACAGAAATCCCTTGCATTCCTATACACTAATAATGAGAAAATAGAAAAAGAAATTAAATTCCATTTACCACTGCAATGAAAAGAATAAAATACTTAGGAATATATCTACCTAAAGAAACTAAAGACCTATATATAGAAAACTATAAAACACTGGTGAAAGAAATCAAAGAGGACACTAATAGATGGAGAAATATACCATGTTCATGGATAGGAAGAATCAATATACAGAAAATGAGTATACTACCCAAAGCAATCTATAGATTCAATGCAATCCCTATCAAGCTACCAACAGTATTTTTCACAGAGCTAGAACAAATAATTTCACAATTTGTATGGAAATACAAAAAACCTCGAATAGCCAAAGCAATCTTGAGAAAGAAGAATGGAACTGGAGGAATCAACCTACCTGATTTCAGGCTCTACCACAAAGCCACAGTCATCAAGACAGTATGGTACTGGCACAAAGACAGAAATATAGATCAATGGAACAAAATAGAAAGCCCAGAGATAAATCCACCCACCTATGGACACCTTATCTTCGACAAAGGAGGCAAGAATATACAATGGAGTAAAGACAATCTCTTTAACAAGTGGTGCTGGGAAAATTGGTCAACAACTTGTAAAAGAATGAAACTAGATCACTTTCTAACACCACACACAAAAGTAAACTCAAAATGGATTAAAGATCTAAATGTAAGACCAGAAACTATAAAACTCCTAGAGGAGAACATAGGCAAAACACTCTCCGACATACATCACAGCAGGATCCTCTATGACCCACCTCCCAAAATACTGGAAATAAAAGCAAAAATAAACAAATGGGACCTAATTAAAATTAAAAGCTTCTGCACAACAAAGGAAACTATAAGATGAAAAGATAGCCTTTGGAATGGGAGAAAATAATAGCAAATGAAGCAACTGACAAACAACTAATCGCAAAAATATACAAGCAACTCCTGCAGCTCAACTGCAGAAAAATAAATGACCCAATCAAAAAATGGGCCAAAGAACTAAATAGACATTTCTGCAAAGAAGACATACAGATGGCTAACAAACACATGAAAAGATGCTCAACATCACTCATTATCAGAGAAATGCAAATCAAAACCACAATGAGGTACCATTTCATGTCAGTCAGAATGGCTGTGATCCAAAAGTCTACAAGCAATAAATGCTGGAGAGGGTGTGGAGAAAAGGGAACCCTCCTACACTGTTGGTGGGAATGCAAACTAGTACAGGCACTATGGAGAACAGTGTGGAGAAGCCTTAAAACACTGGAAATAGAACTGCCATATGACCCAGCAATCCCACTGCTGGGCATACACGCTAGGAAACCAGAATTGAAAGAGACATGTGTTCCCCAGTGTTCATTGCAGCACTGTTTGTAATAGCCAGGACATGGAAGCAACCTAGATGTCCATCAGAAGATGAATGGATAAGAAAGCGGTGGTACATATACACAATGGAGTACTACTCAGCCATTAAAAAGAATACATTTGAATCAGTTCTAATGAGGCGGATGAAACTAGAGCCAATTATACAGAGTGAAGTAAGCCAGAAAGAAAAACACCAATACAGTATACTAACGCATATATATGGAATTTAGAAAGATGGGGATGATGACCCTGTATGTGAGACAGCAAAAGAGACACAGATGTAAAGAACAGTCTTTTGGACTCTATGGGAGAGGGAGAGGGTGGGATGATTTGGGAGAATGGCATTGAAACATGTATAATACCATATAAGAAATGAATTGCCAGTCTAGGTTCGATGCAGGATACAGGATGCTTGGGGCTGGTGCACTGGGATGACCCAGAAGGATGGTATGGGGAGGGAGGTGGGAGGGGTTTTAGGATTGGGAACACGTGTACACCCGTGGTGGATTCATGTTGATGTATGGCAAAACCAACACAATATTGTAAAGTAAAAATAATAATAATAATAATTAAAAAAAATTGTGGGTATGGCTAATGGCACCATGAGATAACTAAAATGAAACAGGTAAGAAGCTGACTAAATGTTTGAGGTAGCTGTCACAGAACCATAATCCAAAGAGAATAGTGAAGAGGAAGAAGCTATGAGGGTGGAGAATAGAGCCACAGAGAAATGCACTGGGAAGACATTTTCAAGGGTCAGAATTAGGAGCCAACCAAGGAGCACTCTTCCCCATCCCCCACCTCAACCTTAACTTCAGGGCACAGGTTTCTTCTCTTACTCCAGTGGAACTTCATGAAATCTACTAATCACTAGCTGTGGTGCATCTCTCTCTTTCCACTGTGTGCATTTATGTACTGTGATTGTTTTACTTCTATTCCAACAGTGGATACTGGGTTTGGGGACTAGAGCTGATAATTTGTCCCCTTACCTCAAAGTCTTTGGACCAAACTCAGGTAAACTTCTAGACACTATATCCTAATGTAGAAGCTACTGTAAGACCCCAGACTCAGCTGATGCCATGACTAAATGTGTCTCCCTTAGGGAAGAGGTGAACACATTTTGCATGCTAGATGGAGGACAAATCAAATATTTGGCGACTAGAAAGGCAAACTGTGGTAATCATTAGTACTATTTTCTAGAAACATACAGAATTTATTCCTTCTTCACATGTGATGACTGTGAGTAGAAAGGATCTGTGTCACCTCAAAGAACATTTAGTTGCTAATGTGAAATACTCCAGAATTCTCTTTTCCTTCTGACAAGGTAACTTCCACCATTCAAGATATTTCAATAGCCTCAGTTCCTTAGTGACAACAAGCAGAATACCCCTGCTCACCTGTGATAGACGTACAGTGAAAGAAAGATAAACTTGTGCTATTTTAAGCCAGTGAAAATGGGAGTTATTTGTAACCAGAGCAAAACTTTGCCATTCCTGATTTATGGTTCATCATTTACAAGTCCAAGCTTCTTAGAATGACACACAAGATCCTCTGTGAACTTGCCCCTGTCCATTCTCCACCCTCATCTTCTATCACTTTTTCCTTAAACTTTATGTCTAATAATAGTTTCCTGTGCATACTTTTCCTGCTCACAATTTGTTGCCTTTGTCTACTTCATTTTCCTTGCTTACAACTCACTTTTTTTCGTATCTTCTTCACTTGGCTAGAACTCACTTCAACATCACTTTCTCCAGGAATGATTACTGATGTAGATTGGAGTTTTAGTGTGGAGTTCCTGAGAATAATTTCATATTAGTCCTTCTCGTGTTGTATGGAAGTTATCTGTTTACACATTTTGTTCCCAGTTAGACTGTAATCGGCAGAGCCATGAATGATGTCTTCATCTTTATGCCATCTGTACTCAATGAAGTATCTGGTGCACAAGAAACGTAAAATAAACACTGACTCTTCAGCTTAGTCTAACTTCTGCATACAATTTAGCCCAGTTTTAGGACTTCCAAATTTGAAGCATCTGTATTTAATACTTTCCCTATTTTCTCTTAATTCTGACAGAATAAAGAATGTTAATTTCTCTTAGATATTTGAGGATTGCTTTCTTCACTTTATGATTATTTTTGTGATGGGATAAATCTGTTTCATCCATCTTCCTCTTTTCTTAGATCTGTCTAGCCCATGTCAAATTTAGGAAAGGGATCCTTAGTATTACAACTGAGGACAGAGACACAAATGGTCAGAATTTTTTTTTTAAGTAATGTACAGGAGATAAATTAAAAGAAAGTTAACCTTTATAGACTGATAAGCATGACTTTCTTTTATATAAAATTCTTAACATAAGTCCCAGTAAGGGCTTATCTTGTTAATCTTTCTACAACCCTGCTCCTTATTAGAACTAGATATAATTCAGTATCTGACAATTCTTCAAGAGCCTGAAGTCTCAAAGGAGCAGAATGAAGGGAAAGAGAGGATATCCAAAGGGTAAAATTACAGAGGGGACATGTGGAAAAGAGAGAAACTACAAAGGGAGGAGGCTTCTCTATGGAAAGAGAAAGGAAACTGCTAAGTGCCATGGATATTAAAAGAGGAGATTCCAGATCAATTGGAGAAAACAATGAGCTGAATAGAAGCCACTTCTAATTTCACCTTTTCATGGTCAGAATAGGTTGGAACATGCTTCTCAAACCTAAAGTAAAGCAATATTTGCATGGCATTCTTTTGATTCATTAAGTATATTTGAAAGCCTCATGGAAGAACACTCAATCCCAGGATGAGGCATGCTTTCTTCTCAGGCTATAGATTATGGTAGTGGGGCTTCACTTACTGAGCAGTGACTTTGACACTGGGCAGCAGTCATGAATGCAACAGAGAAGGTTCCTGCTCTCACAGAGCTATAAACTAGCATCTGCCATTAAGTGATGTCAGAAGACACAGTTCACTCATAACCCCAGGAATTCTAAGCCCAGTTCATTACTAAGCCCAGTTCATTTCAAAACCTAAAGCATTACACTGCTACCCTTTCAAAACCTAACTGGGCAAGGAGACATTCAGAAACTTCTAGAGGGTGGGGAAGATACACAGCACACACCTTTCTCATCAAGTCTTCTCTAAACCCTTACTTCATATCATCAAAGGGGCCTCAGGACACTTGTGAGATCTTTGACACGCTACGGTGACAAATGCAGACTTTACACAACATGCGAATATACTCTAGTGGTTAAGGTTCATGTTGATGTAATGTCACCTAAATGTGGGGTAAGTTTCTAGCTTTCCTAGCTACAAGTTTTGGGACCTTAGGGGAAAAGTCTTCACATGCTAAGACTCATTTTCTGCATTGGAAAGTTGGAAGAATAATAATACTTACATTATAAGGTAATGGTAAGGAATGAATGATAAACTGTATTAAAGTACACTTGTAAACTAACTCACAATAAGGATTATCCTACTACTACTCTTATGACTTCTATTAATAGCCAATGTGTATGTAGTAGTATAATTGTTCTTATTCATTTGTATAACAATTCCCCTAGTGTGAGATATTAGACAGCGGGGAGACAACACAACAATCAAGTTTCAAAGTAAAGGTCTTTTCAGAGGGCACTTTCCATCAATTCTCACATTAGGTCAGATCGTTTTATCACCTGCTTCCATCAAGCAGGGACTTTTGTCCATTTTGTTCACTGCTGTATCTCCGGCTCTTATCATGCATAGTAGGTGATCAACAATTAATATTGCTTGAATAAATGAATAGCATCTATTACTTATCTTTTTTGACTATACCATGAACTCCAGAGGAGATTATGTCCGTCATCTTTAACACTGTGTCTACAGGCTACTTAGCAAAATCATCTCTACATGACAGGTTTCAATTAAATGTGTTACAAAATGAATGAGTGAATGACTGAAAAATAAATGAAAGAGGAGACACAGGTTCTATGAAAACACACAGTCAACAAAACATTTTACAGAAAATGTCCCATGGAACAAGAGGAGGAGGAATATTCCGGCCTGGGGAATTTTTCATGAGGAACAAAGTAGGCAGTAGAAAAACTCATCTCTTTCTACACACTCCATGCTTCAGTAGCACCAGATTTTATTCTCTTCCATAAAATACATCATACTTGTGAATAACTCCACATACTTTGAGAGGGTAAAAAACGCTCTTTTTCTGTCTCCATCTGTCAAACTCCTCAGTTAGGCCAAGATCCAAAACCACTTCTGTCGTAAAACACTTCCTAATTCTCCTCAGTTCAAGTGAATTGCTTCTAAATCCTTATTCTATCATGTTTGGTACCAACATTCACTGACTAAAGAGCTTAATATACGTGTGGTTAGCTGTAGGTGCTCGTCTCCTCACCTAGATTAGGATGTCTTGAAAGGCTGAACTCATTCATTTAGCTTTGTATTCCTCCAAACACTAGCAGAAAAAAAAATATTTTAATCAAATAGAGTTGAAATAAGACACAAGAAGTGCCACAGCAGGAGTTAGAAATTAAAGTATCTTTTATTCAGTCTTCACAGCAAGCTCAATTCCAAACGTCTCTTCTTCTTCTTCATAGCCTTTTTTTAGCTGCAAGTCAAAATTCCTAACACCTACTTACTTTACTGACATTGCAAAGATCAATAAAGTAATATTATACGGCAGTTTTAAGATCAGAGCATAAAAGATACTTCTTTTTGTTTGTAAAAAAATTGCACCATCTTCCACTTTATATTGTTAGCTTAAACAGGAGACTGGTTAAACAGCACCTGCTTCTTTCAATCTTATCATCTCCCACCCTCTCCTCCTCCTGTTCTCAATCTTTTGTCCACAAATAGAGATATTCCAATGTATCTATAATTATCCTAAAGTGAAAATGTATAGTATTTTTAAACAATACACTGAAATCCCCAATAAAGATGAAAACCATTAAACACATTGAATAAAACTAATGAAGTTAGGAAACACCATACTCTCTGTCACTAGATTTTCTGATGCTTTGAGTGTTACTTTTTAACATTAGAAAAAAACAGTATTGACAATAAAGTTCTTACGTTTGAAACTAAGATCTGACTGAGAATAAACTTACCTAAAGACTAGTAGGGAGTGGGAGTATTCCAGGCAGGAAGCAAGGGTAGGCCCTGAGGTGGGGAAGAATTTGGTGTCCTCAAGGAACCTTGGGCTTTCCAGGTGGCGCTAGTGGTAAAGAACCTGCTTGCTAATGCAGGGGACATTAAGAGATACGGGCTCAATTCCTAGGTCAGGAAGATTCCCCTGGAGGAGGGCATGGCGACCCACTCCACCATCTTGCCTGGAGAATCCCCATGGACAGAGGAACCTGGCAGGCTACAGTTCATGGGGTTGCAAAGAGTTGGACACAACTGGGCAACTAAGCACGGCACAGCACAAGGAACCTTAAGTGTGGACACCAAAAGGGGGAAAGAGGAGTGGGATGAATTGGGAGATTGGGAATGGCATACATATATATACATTACTATGTATAACACAGATAACGAAAGAGACCCTACTGCAGAGCACAGGGAACTCTATACTTAATGCTCTGTGGTGACCTAAATGGGAAGGAAATTCAAAAGAGAGGGGATATATGTAAATTATAGCTGATTTGCTTTGCTGTACAGGAGAAAAGGGCTTCTCTGGTGGCTCAGACAGTAAAGAATCCGCCTGCAATGTGGGAGACCTGGGATCGATCCCTGGGTTGGGAAGATTCCCTGGAGGAGGGCATGGCAACCCACTCCAGTATTCTTGCCTGGAGAACTTCCATGGACAGAGGGATCTGGCAAGTTACAGTCCATGGGGTTGCAAAGAGTCAGACACAAGTGTGCAACTAAGCACAGCACTAAACACACAGCACAGCAGAAAATAAACAGCACTGGAAACAACTATGCTCCAATAAACTTCAAAAAAGTAAAAATGAAAGGCAGGCGGCTGGAGCTGCAGAAAAGGATGTGCGTGAACCAAGGTGACTCAGTCTTCAAGGTAAGCAGCGAGGTCAGATCATTTAAGGCTTTTCAGGCCTGGTTAAAAATTTTATTTTCATTCCAAGTTATCAGGGAAATCTTTGAGTTTGTATTTCTAAAATATCACTGTGGCTATTAGATGGGGAATGGATTACTGGGGAATTTGACCTAGGAATAAATAAATAAAAGTAGATTCATTCTTTCATCCAACAAATATTTACAAAGCAATCAAAATACTTCTAAAGCATCTCTTCACAGAACATTCCCAAGGATAGATCACATGCTGGGCCATGAAATAAGCCTTGACAAATTTAAGAAGAGAGAAATAATATTGTGTTTCTTTTTCACAACCATAAAGGTAGGAAATGAGAGATCAATAACAGGAAGAAAGCTGAAAAATTCACCAGTATGTGGAATATAACAACATACTCCTGAGCAACTAATGGATCAAAGGAAAAATCAAAAAGGAAATCACAGAGTATCCTGAAAGCAATGGAAAAAATACAACATGCCAAAATTTATGAGATGCAGCAAAAACAATTCTAAGAGGAAGGTTTATAGTGACAGATGCTTACATTAAGAAAATAAAACTCAAATAAACAACCTAACTTTATGTCTCATGGAATTAGAAAAAGAACAAACTAAACCTAGTTAGGAGAAGGAAGGAAGAAACAACGGTCAGAGAGGATATCAATGAAATAGAGATAAGCAAAACAATAGACAAATACTAATGAAACTAGTATTTTTTAAAAGATAAAATGGACAAGCTTTTAGCTAGACTACCAAGAAAGAAAGAAGTTTCAAATAAACAGAATTGTAAATGAATGAGAAGACATCACAACTGACATCACATAAATACATAAGATTGTAAGAGGCTACTATGAAAAATTATACACCAACAAATTGGGTAGCTTGGAAGAAACAGATAAATTCCTAGAAATATATAACCTGACAAGACTGAATCGTGTAGAAACAGAAAGTCTAAATAGATTTATGAGTAAGGAGACTAAAGCAGTAATCAACAGCCTCCCAACAAAGAAAAATCCCATACCAGATGGTTTCACTGGTGATTCTTCCAAACATTTAGAGTTTGTGACACTTCTCTCAAACTTTTCCAAAAAACGGAAGAGAAAGGAACACTTCCACCTATTCTGTATGTGTTGGATATGACACCAAAAACAGGCAACAAAAGCAAAAATAAAGAGTTGGGACTATATCAAATTGAAAACTCTATAAAGAAAAAGAAACAGTTAACTACATGAAGAAGCAATGTAGGGAATAGAAGAAAATATTTGTAAACTATGTATCAAGTTGGATTTAGAAAAGGCAGAGGAATCAGAGATCAAATTGCCAAAATCTGCTGGATTATCAAAAAAGCAAGAGAGCTTCAGAAAAACATTTACTTTTGCTTTACTGACTATGCCAAAGCCTTTGACCATGTGGATCACCACAAACTGTGGATAATTCTGAAAGAGATGGGAATACCAGACCACCTGAACTGCCTCCTGAGAAATCTGCATGCAGGTCAAGAAGCAACAGTTAGAACTAGACATGGAACAACAGACTGGTTCCAAATTGGAAAAGGAGTACGTCAAGGCTGTATATTGTCACTCTGCTTATTTAACCTCTATGCAGAGTACATCATGTGAAATGCTGGGCTGGATGAAGCACAAGCTGGAATCAAGATTGCTGGGAGAAATATCAATAACCTCAGATATGCAGATGACACCAACCTTATAGTAGAAAGTAAAGAACTAAAGAGTCTGTTGATGAAAGTGAAAGAGGAGAGTGAAAAAGCTGGCTTAAAGCTCAACATTCAGAAAATGAAGATCATGGCATCGGGTCCCATCACTTCATGGGAAATAGATGGGGAAACAATGGAAACCATGACAGCCTTTATTTTGGGGGGCTCCAAAATCACTGCAGATGGTGACTGCAGCCATGAAATTTAAAAGACACTTGCTGCTTGGAAGAAAAGCTCTGACCAACCTAGACAGCATATTAAAAAGCTGAGACATTACTTTGCCAATAAAGGTCCATCTAATCAAAGCTATGGTTTTTCCAGTAGTCCCATATGGATGTGAGAGTTGGACTATAAAGAAAGCTGACTGCTGAAGAATTGATGCTTTTGTACTGTGGTGTTGGAGAAGACTCTTGAGAGTCCCTTGGATTGCAATCCAACCAGTTCATCCTAAAGGAAATCAGTCCTGAATCCTGAATATACATTGGAAGGACTGATGCTGAAGCTGAAACTCCCATACTCTGGCCACCTGATGTGAAGAGCTGACTCACTGGAAAAGACTCTGATGGTGGGAAAGATTGAAGGCAGGAGAAGAAGAGGATGGCAGAGGATGATATGGTTGGATGGCATCATTGACGTGATGGACATGAATTTGAGTAGGCTCTGGGTGTTCGTGAGGGACAGGAAGGCCTGGTGTGCTGCAGTCCATGGGGTCGCAGAGTCAGACATGACTGAGCGACTAAACTGAACTGATGTATCAGGGAAAGAGTTAATAAAATATGCAAATAATTCTTTTATAGCTCAACAACAAAAACAATAATCTGTGAAGAATGGACCCGAGATCTGAACAGACACTTTCAAAGAAGACATACAGATGGCCAATAGCCACACAAAAAAATGCTCTACATCACACTGATCATCAGGGAGATGCAAATCAATTCAGAAACAGTTCTGCACAGATTAGGATACAATGGACTTTTAATAAAGATGCAAACAATTAAATAGAAAAACTCAAGTGCTTTCAACAAATGGTGCTGGAACAACTGAACATCCATATGAAAAGAAATTACAAACTTCAACTTATACCTCACCTATAGCTAAATAATTAATCCCAAATATATCATGATTCCAAATGTGAAATGTAAAACTATAAAACTTTAAAGAGAAAATAGAGAATAAAAATTTATTGATCTTGTGTTAAACAATTCTTAGGTTTGATACCAAAAATGTGATTTCTTATTTTTTAAAGAGACAAATTGGGTTTTATTAAAATTAAAACCTTTTCCCTCTGAAAAAAAATTAACAAAAGAATAATAAGAGAATGAAAGAACGAGCAGCTAAAGACTGGGAGAAAATATTCTGAAATTGTATATTTGACAGAGACTTGTCTGTAAAGTATATTAAAATCTTTCAAATCTCAACAGTAAGAAAACAAACAATACAAAGTGGAGAAAAAATGTAAACAGATATCTAATCAAAGAAAATATACGATGGCAAACAAGCACACAAAAAGATGCTCAATGTCATTGCTAATTTGCAAAATGTCAATTAAAACTGCAATGAGATACCACTATATACCTATTAGAATATATGAAATTAAAAAGAAAGAGGAGATAGAGGAAGAAGAAAACAAGAGGGTGAAAGATAAAAGGAAAAGGAGCTGACAATACCAAGTACTAGCAAGAAAGCAGAGCAGCTGTAAATCTCTCTGGTGGGAATGCAAAATGATACAGGAACTCTGGAAAACAGACTGAAAGAGTGAACTTTATCATATATAAATTAAAAAAAATTTAAAAGATAGAAACAAGATGGTAACTGAAAGAGGATGTAGGACAAGTGAGTTTTTTAAAAGGTAGAGGATATAACTATATGCTTGCAGGCTGATAAGAACAATTCACTTGAGGAGGAAAACTTATGAATGAGTGAGAAACAGCAAAGAATTCTAGAGCAACTATTTCAAGTAGGCAAGAAAAAAAAAAGGATCGTCACAAGACAGAGATGTTGACATTTCGTTGGAACATAAAGAGTTAATTAAGATAAACAGAGAGGGCAGAATATATGGGAAAAGACACAAGTGGGTGAATAGATGTAGTGGCTGGCTCAAGCTCGCTTCTGATTGCTTCTATTTTTCTCAGTGAAATAAGAGGCTAAGAATGATATTCAGGAAGGATGTGCTGTATGAAATTATCACCTAAGACGGTGGATGAGTGAGTAGACTAGGTTGGACAGACAATGTAGATTCAAGAAATACTGACTCAACAAGGCGCAATGCTCTGGAAACTGCTATCTAGCCAAAAAGACGTAGTTTTAGTCTTAAAAAAAGAACTTATAAAATACAGCAGTATGAAGTGGAGCAAAAATCTGTATTCATGATGAAAGTGAAAGCATAAGTTACTCAGTTGTGTCTGACTCTTTGTGACCCCCATGGACTGTATGGAATTCTCCAGGCCAGGATACTGGAGTGGGTAGCCTTTTCTTTCTCCAGGGCATCTTCCCAACCCAGGGATTGAACCCAGGTGTCCTGCATTGCAGGCAGATTCTTTACCAGCTGAGACACAAGGGAAGTCCAAGAATACTGGAGTGGGTAGCCTATCCCTTCTCCAGTGGATCTTCCTGACCCAGGAATCAAACTGGGGTCTCCTGCATTGCAGGTGGATTCTTTACCAACTGAGCTACGAGGGAAGCCCTGTACTCATGATAATTGGCTCTAAATAAAAAGAAGTTTCTGGTACTGGAAACCAAAGAAATAATCTTCCAAGATATAAAACACTAGATACAGTCTTGTATAAATTTTAAAAACACAAAAGTCACATAAACAGAAGTATCAGCAACCAAAAGGCACCCCAATTGATTATTTAAAACTGAAATGGAAACCAGTGAATCATAGAACATAAAGGATGATGCAGGCTTGCAAATAAAATGGAGTATTACTCAGCCATTAAAAAGAATACATTTGAATCAGTTCTAAGGAGATGGATGGAACTGGAGCCGATTATACAGAGTGAAGTAAGCCAGAAAGAAAAACACCAATATAGTATACTAACGCATATATATGGAATTTAGAAAGATGGTGATGATGACCCTGTATGCGAGACAACAAAAGAGACTCAGATCTATAGAGTGAACTTTTGGACTCTGGGGGAGAGAGAGAGGGAGAGGGTGGGATGAGATGGGAGAATGGCATTGAAACATATATACTATCATGTAAGAAACGAATCGCCAGTCTATGTCCGATACAGGATGCAGGATGCTTGGGGCTGGTGCATGGAGAGGACCCAGAGAGATGGTATGGGGTGGGAGGTGGGAGGGGATTCATGTTTGGGAACACATGTACACTCGTGGTGAATTCATGTCAATGTTTGGCAGAACCAATACAGTATTGTAAAGTAAACTAAAGTTAAAATAAAAATTAAAAAAAAAAAAAACCAAAAAAACAACAAAGTAGTCATTTGGAGGGACTTATTTAAAATAAGCCACATTAGACTCAAACTTCACTGTGTCTATAATTTGGCTTTATTTAAATCTTATTTATTTATTTTAAAATTAATTTTTATTGAAATATACTTTTGTTGTGTTAGTTTCTTGCTATACAGTCATAATGTATACATATATCCACTCTTTTTTAGATTTCCTTCCCATTTAGAGTTCATCACAGAGCATTGAGTAGAGCTCCCTATGCTATGCACTAGGTTCTCATTAGTTATCTATTTTATACATAATATGTATATATGTCAGCCCCAATCTCCTACTTCATCCCATCCCCCTCTACATTACAGAGACGGGGGATGTAGAGACCAGAAGTTTGTTCTCTACATCTGTGAACTTTAGAGGTGACAAAAACTTAAGAAGGATATGCAGAGCAATTAATACAAATGTATCTGATACATGCATCTACAAATAACGTAAATCAAAAATTATCAAGAATATCCTGGACATGGTAGAAAAAAGAATTATGCATCATTATAATTTCAAGGACATTCCACTTAAAAGTCCACAGAGAAAGAAAGAAAAGGAACTCCCAAGCAGCATCTAGTCCCAAACAACCACTTTTAGAAGCAAACGGTTCTTACTGCAGGCTGAAACCATCCCCAAAGGAAAAGATTTAGAGGAAGGATTTCAAAGGTATGTGAAATGAGGCCTGTCATATGGTTAGAGGAAAATAGCCAAAGTGTCTTAGGGAAGCATCCAAACTTATCATCGCCAAATTGTCCTTATAAATTATGAAATCACATAAGGAAATCTGGCTTATCTACTTTCATAAGCATTACTACTAAATGAATAAATGATCTATGGAAGGCAAGTTCTGAAAGTCACATTAGAATAATTTAGAAAAATGACAACAGAATAATTAGCTTTGCAATTCTTTGAAACGTCCTCCCCCCTCCACCCCTGGCTATAAGCAAAAGCATTTACCTTCACTTTTGTACAGGCAGCAAAGGGAGAAAAAGTGATTAACTTTTAACATGTTATTATCGGGAAAATTTTAGGATTTTATTATACCTTTTAAAAATGAAATCATCATTGGTATCAAATAGTCTGCCACTCAGTTCCTTCTCAATAATACTTTTAATATAGTTCACTATTCATTTTGCTTTCCAAAGTAACAATGGCCTTCTACGGTTTCCACTATACTCAACTTAGTAGGTGGTGCTGACCAACTGTTTTAAGCAAGAGGTGACACTGACATAAAGCTCTAAGTAATATAAACTCCTACGTGCTGACCTAAGTATTCGGCCCTGCACTATGAAACTAAAAGCCAAACATTTAATGGAAACAAACAGCGAGGAATGTCAGACAAGGACATAAAGTGATGAAGGCATCCCGTACTAAATAATAGAGAACATCCTGCAATTGTTTCTTTGGTTTTGCTGATGAATAAAACTGATGGTAAAGTTCTTGTACTGATGATATGCTATTGAGATTCCTTTATCTATGGTTGGGAGGGTGCGTGAAAAGCAGTGAATTAGCTTCATTCTTACTCTATAATTAAGAAAAACAACAGCTCTCTTTAAAATTATTTTTCTCTGATTCAAAACCTTCTGTTTTAACTGATGTTCACTGGATATTGCCTCAGCAATAACAGACAGTGCTTATCTATTTTTTTCTTTATATGACTTAAAATGCCTCACTGGCAACTCAAAGCTTACCCCCGGTCCCCTTCCCTCTGCCACACACACACACACACACATCATGCACTAAAACTCAGCTACCTAAAAGCAAGGCTGAACATTCAGAGACTATTTATTAACTGAGCCAATTTGATTTGAAGGCCAGATTTTCCATGTTCTGTTTTTTTCACTGTGCATTTTTAAAACTTTATGGCAAGAGGATCTTTGGGTAAGAGGGTAGTAGATGCTGCAAAAGCCTTCCCTCCTTCAGTATCATGCTGTGCTTCTTCACATGGCACATTTTTAACTGATACTGACTTATTCCTTCAAAAGCTCTGACTGGAAATGTTAATAAGTTCACTGGGATAGACTGATGGCCAAGGCAGAATTTTTAACAGTCAACAACAGCTAAAGACTGACTCTGAGGATCAGAACGTGGGGCCTAGCCCCCATTACAGACAGAAAGTAAAGGGGGGAAAGACACTAACATGTGATTTTAAAGGTGTAATTGATAAAAACGTGCTTACTTGCTCGGTAGTGTCCGACTCTGTGACCCTGTGGACAACAGCCCATCAGGCTCCTCTGTCTATGGGGACTCTCCAGGCAATACTGGAGTGGGTTGCCATGCTGTCCTCCAGGGGATCTTCCCAACCCAGGGATCAAACCCAGGTCTCCCACAATGTAGGTGGATTCTTTACTGCCTGAGCCACCAGGGAAGCCCAAGAATACTAGAGTATGTAGCCTATCCCTTTTTCAGGGGATCTTCCTGACCTAGAAATCAAACCGGGGTCACCTGCATTGCCAACGGATTCTTTACCAGCTGAGCTACCAGGGATGCCCAGTTGATAAAATCAGCAATCCTAAATTTGGAATTTAGTTTTCAATTCCAAAGAGTCATTCACATTATTGGGGACACACCTTTTCCCCACAGAAAAAACATTATAGGTGGTGTTTTAGCTCATAAAATTATTTTCAACATACAGACATTCAAATTGTTCATCATTTTCTTTAAACAGAGGGTGTTAAGTAGGATGATTCAGTTACTAGTACTGAAATGAACTTTCACAAGCACAGAAGCAAAATATAAGGAGAGAGGGATGTTTTATGCAACCGTAAGACATGAGAGTATAGCTGAGTCCTGGAAAGAATTAGAGTCATCTTGGCTTTCAGTTGGTAAAGAATCTGCCTGCAGTGCAGGAGACCCGGGTTCAATCCCTGGGTTGGGACGATCCCCTGGAGAAGGAAATGGCAACCCACTCCAGTATCCTTGACTAGAAATCTCACGGACAGAGGAGCCTGGTAGGCTCCAGTCCTTGGGGTCGCAAAGAGTTGGGCACGATTGAGCAACTAATACACACTGGCTTTCTCTCCAACTCTAGTCCCTGCTTATCTTAGTGAATCTGCCTTATTCTTTGCTTTTTCTCTTTAGATTTTTTATAAACACTCAAACTGCTGCATGGAACACAGACAATAATGGGGCAAAAATGGAAATCAGGCAAATCAGAGCTCTGATCTTTAATCCTCTTGTTTTCAGAGAGGACAAAAATTCACAAAGGATAAGAGATTCAGAGGAGGTGGGACTGAGAGAAGTATGGAAATTGTAGGTAGAAGTATGAGAAGTTGTAAGGACTATAAACAAACAAGAGGGAAGGAAACTAGAGAGAATAGAAATAATGTAGGTAATATTAGGGAAGGAAAGAACAGTATATGGCACTCTGAATTCATTCATGAAAGTGAAAGTGTTAGTTGCCCAGTCATGTCCAGCTCTTTGTGACCCCAAGGACTGTAGCTCACCAGGCTCCTCTGCCCATGGAATTCTCCAGGCAAGAATACTGGAGTGGGTTGCCATTCCCTCCTCCAGGAGATCTTCCAGACCTATGGATCAAAGCCAGATTTTCTGCAATGCAGGCAGATTCTTTACAGTCTGAGCCACCAATGATTTACTAGGCAGAAATATGCAGTGAGAAAATTCCTGGTTAGGATCCAAGAACCCAGGTTTTTGAGTGACCTATACCTGGTGGTTCAGACGGTAAAGAATCTGCTGGCAATGCAGAAGACCCAGTTTTGATTCCTGAGTCAGGAAGACCCCTGGAGAAGGGAATGACAGCCAGCTCCAGTAGTCTTGCCTGAAGAACTCCATGGACAGAGGAGCCTGGCGGGCTACAGCCCCTGGGGTCCTGAAGAGTCAGACACAACTGAGTGATTAACACAACATCCTTATGCTTATCCTTAGCATCCTTATGTTTTGTTCCTTCACATGGAACTGCGTGAAGGGCCTTCTAAAAAGCCTTCCAGTTTCTCATTTTTAGTCTAAATAAAAATGACAGACCTAAAGATCCCACTTTTGTTCTGGAAGTCAATCCAGTTACCATTACAGATGCTCTGAAGACTTTTAAATGAAGTTCATGACAAAAAAAAAAAAAAAAATCTCTGAATCTCATCAGGAAATATACTGAGCCAAACAGAAAACAAAATTCTATCCTGATTAAAAACTCATAAACATTCACACCAGAGGTACCATATGACTTTCTGGTTAACGAACCTTAAAACAAATGTAATGAAGCTGGAGAAAGTCCAAAGACACAAAATTAAAATGACAAAAGATATCAGCTGAACACAGACTAAAGGAATTAAGATCGTCCCTTGTAAAAAGGTTAAGATTAAGGAGCCACAGACATAAATATCCCCCAAACAAGAGTAAGTTAAGTAAGAATTTCTTTAATTTATCCCAAAGTATTAGAACTAGGCCCTCTCCTGAAACTTAAAAATGTGGTTATAGGACAGATCCTAAATCCAACGGCCCAATATGAAGAGTGTATCCTCTTAATCAGAAAATATAAATTCAGAAGACTGTGGAATAAAAAAGTTAAAAAGGAAAGAAACTGGATTGGAGTATCAGGAAAATTCTTAGCAATCACCTTTTAAAAAATAAAATTCTACTAAAGAAAGAAGAAAACAATGAAATGGTTTCTCAATACTATTAAAATAAATTATATCTTTTGCAGTCTTTGAGTAAAATATGCCTCTAAGAAAAACTCTCTACTTTTGAATCATCAATTTTAAACCATTGTTATATGACACATGGATATGGCAATGACAGGGCACAAGATGCCCCTGGTGCTGCCACAAGCACTTAAATTACCAGTGGTCAACATAGCCAGAAAATTGGTAGAAGGACTATATAATTTTACAGGCTCATCAGTTACTCTGTCATGTCCCTCAATAAACAAGGGAGTAACTTTCTGACTTAGAAGCCAAGCCCTGGAGCCCACAGAAATGTGCTTGCTAGAAATCAATATGATTGTAAAAAAAAAAAAAAAAAAGGAAAAATTCTTGAACTTCAGTTACACATGAAAGATTAAACACAATTTGTTTCCACTGCTGTCTTGTGAAATTTAGTGAAATGACAGTGAAAAGTTTAATGAACTCCATAAGAATAAAGTGAACAGAGGAGGGAATGACAGTTATCTAATTCTGGAAGTGAGATGGAAAACTAGAGACCAAGAAAACCTGTGAATGGAGGAAACAAGAACCTGGCTGGTTTGGACCTCATAACCCAAGAAATTCTCAGACACTAAGAGGAATCATAGGGGTACAGTGGATTTGATATAAGAAGACTGCCAAGACTTTTTTTTTAAGAAGCTGTAGAAAACATAGATTCTATCCTCCATCCTCAGAGATGACTTGGAGAAATTAAATCAGGGAGACTCTATAGGACCCCAGGCAAATTGAAAACCAGAAGGATTTAGTGAGTGTCTATATAATGAACAATGAAATGTATGGGTCCCTTCTCCCATTTGTCTTTAAGAATGCCAGCAGACATTTTATGTATCTGAGATAAGGGATTAAAGGAGTCGTCTCTGAAATAATTCAGTTCAGTCATTCAGCCGTGTCCGACTCTTTGCGACCCCATGAATCACAGCACGCCAGGCCTCCCTGTCCATCACCAACTCCCGGAGTTCACTCAGACTCACGTCCATCGAGTCAGTGATGCCATCCAGCCATCTCATCCTCTGTCATGCCCTTCTCCTCTGGTCCTCAATCTTTCCCATCATCAGGGTCTTTTCCAATGAGTCAGCTCTTCGTATCAGGTGGCCAAAGTATTGGAGTTTCAGCTTCAGCATCAGTCCTTCCAATGAACACCCAGGACTGATCTCCTTTAGGATGGACTGGTTGGATCTCCTTGCAGTCCAAGGGACTCTCAAGAGTCTTCTCCAACACCACAGTTCAAAAGCATCAATTCTTTGGCACTCAGCTTTCTTCATAGTCCAACTCTCACATCCATACACGACCACTGGAAAAACCATAGCCTTGACTTAGTCGGCAAAGTAATGTCTCTGCTTTTGAATATGCTATCTAGATTGGTCATAACTTTCCTTCCAAGGAGTAAGCGTCTTTTAATTTCATGGCTGGAATCACCATCTGCAGTGATTTTGGAGCCCAAAAAAATAAAGTCTGACACTGTTTCCACTGTTTCCCCATCTATTT